>BMAC01000079.1:1683763-1714997 GCA_014905375.1 Phtheirospermum japonicum
AAAAAAAAAAGCGGCAGAACCGCCGGTTTTGGACCAAACCGGCGGTTTGATCCAACGAAAAAAAAAAGCGGCAGAACCGCCGGTTTTGGACCAAACCGGCGGTTTGATCCAACGTTAGAATTAGGAAGGCTTGATAATAATTAAAGAATCTTGGAAATCACAAAATTTGCAAAGAGGGACAATGTAGAATAGAGAGATTATAGAAGATGATAGATTGGTGTGAGAGAAATGAGTTGGGTATGGGGGGTATTTATAGGAGTGAAAAAAAAAAAGCGGATAAACCGCCGGTTTTGGACCAAACCGGCGGTTTGATCCAACGGTCAGTTCATTTGGACCATTGATGATCAATGGCCACTTGATCATGACCGTTGATTTCAAATGAGATTTTGACTGCCCCTAATGGATATATTTGATCGGTTGAATTACCAATTTGAAACGATAATTTTTTTTAATTTTCAAATCGGCGGTTTGAATCGCTCGTTTTCGGTTGAAAAAAAATATAAACCAGAACCAGGCCGCCTTAACGGCGATTTCGATTTCAGTTCAAATCGTGGTAAAAAAAATTATCCTAACCGTTGACCGCTAGTTCGAACCGACAATTTGGCCGGTTTGGGCAAATCGGTGTTCGAGTCTGATTTCAATGTTTGTATGTTATATCTTGATTGATGATTACAGAGTGCATAGTGCACATATTAAATAGAGTTTGACCTAGGAATACTTCAGATCTAGAGTTATACATGTCATCAAAGAGCTGCACTAAACCCTATGCTAGCTAGGGCTGATCACGGGACTTGCAAATACCTGAACCATATCGAATTTCGAATCGAGCCGTACCGAAATCGAGAAATTTTCGTTGACCATTGACCAATCTCTGAACCGAACCGTCCCAAATTTCTTTTACGGGACGGATCTGGAGATTTTAATCCCATTAAAATCTCTGTACCGAAACGAGAATCAATACTAGAACCGATTTATAATTGTATTAAATTAGCTATAAATATCATTATATTCGATAGTTAATAAGTAAAATACTATTTTTATTAATCTTTATCTTAATTAATCATCAACTAACAAGTAAAAGATAAAATTCACAATAATCTAGTAATTTTAATTTACGATTATAATTTGGGCGTAAAATGGAGATTTATCTGAAAACCGAACTGAATCGTACCAGAACTAATAAAAAATCGTTGACTTTGACTTTTCTTCGAATCGAACCGTACCAAAAAAAATACTGGTATGGTTCTGGAGATCTTCAAATCCCCGAACTGAACCGGACCTTGCTCACCTCTAATGCTAGCTGTCTTTTGTGTTCTTCTGCAATGGCTCTTTGGTTGCTACTGCATGGCAAGGATGATAATGTTACATGATGCATCTGACGACTATGATCAACTGTGTGCTAAGATACTTGATCTTCAATAGCAGCTTCCCCATCTTAAGAAAATAAAATAAATTATTACTAGTTATGCTATTTTAATTTTGCCTCATCCTTGTTGCAAAATTCGCCCATTCTTCCCTTGAACTACATTTGGGATGATGTCAGTTGGAGAAACTCAATAAAATACTATTGCTGTTCGTTTTCATTTTGCGTTGTTTTATATAAACAACTTAGAGAGTTAAATAAGCACCTATTTGATACAAATACTAAATTATTTAGTTATATGTGGCATTTTAATCCGAGGGATTCATTCTTTAATTTCTACAAGAAAAAACTCAATTTTGTTCGATTATATATGTATTTTCATTCCTTATATTATGCGGCCAGTCATCCTGTATCCGCAATGTTCGTTATTTGAAAAGCGCGACAGGTTTAATTAATTTCTCTAATTCAGTTTGCTCAGAAAGCAATTTGAAATCGTTGTTCGTAATTAGCCAAAGACGCATCAGCCCGTATAAGGCCCGAACTGCTCACTTAAGTCCTCTCAGATTTGAGCCCACCGTCAGATATTTCGGTGCTCAGCTGCCACGATTATGCCTGAGAAGGAGGAACTCCGGAAGTCATAATTTGTGCGATGAACCTGCAATCGGACAGGAAATCTCGATAAGAGCATAAACCAAATAATTACAAAAAGTAACTGATTAACAAAATGGTAAAATCAAACGATATCGCCTTGACCACGTAGGTATGTCGTCGATCTAAGAAAGGAGACACCGTCGAAACTCCGGCGAGCAAAGATGAGATAGACCTAGGGTTCGACTCTGAGTAACAGGCTCAGATCTTCATCATAGGCCCTAACAACGCAGCAAACCGGATGATACAAAGTAACCCCGGGATGTCGCTCGTGCCGCCTTGTAACTTCACCGAATCGTCATATCCTTACCTTAAAATGAAACCTCGTCGGTGACAAGATCCGATGTGTATCAAAAATGAAAAAGGACTGCACAAAGAAATCACAAGTCAAAGAGAATGGAAAAAAGAGTAGTCGCGATTCAATAACCAAAGAACTCAGAAAAGAGACGTTGTTGTTCTGTCATTTTAATCCAACCACATTTAGGGTTAAGAGCGAGGGTGGCAAGTAATAGGGATACATGGCTAGGATCCAAGACCTGGAGGTAGACGACCAAGATCAAGAGAACAAAGAGATTCGCGGGTATGGATAACCTGACCAAAAGTCAAAGCAGGTCATCCTAAAGTTAACTTTCCAGATGGATTATGAGCTGAGTTTTTCTTGTGGGCCTGTCAAAGAAGTGAGTTGCTCTTCCATATGTTCACCTGGGCCTACACCAACACCTCAAATCTTGTGTTTCTTGATAATTACATTATTTGTGTACATACAAATAATAAATTTTCTTGATTGTATATCTTGCTAAAAAAATCATGAAAACAATCACATTATCTACCCATTGATTTATGAGTTTGTTAAAGTTTGTTTTGTTATTGTATCGAAAAGGAAGTTTTTAATCAAATTGACAATGAATTTATTATGTGGCAATTTCAAATATGACATTACAAGTTTCTAATTGGCTGAGGCTGGAGACGCAAGGAAAGGGGCATATTGTGTTGGAAATCAAGTTAACCATACAACACCAGAGGACAAAGGATCGTCTCGCCAAACAAAGGAATAGGTCGGCGAGCTAGAAGACAAGATACATAATAGCTCTCCAGTCCAAGTATCAGGTCAGCGAACTATCAGCTCGCTAGTCTAAGGATCAGGTCGACGAGCTAGAGCACAAGGATCAGCTCGCCAGGTAAAGGAACAGCTTGGTGAGCTAGAAGACGGGGAAACAACTCAGTGAGCTAGAATACAAAGAATAGCTCAGCCAGCTAAAAGACAAAGGAACGAATAAGCATGACCATCTTGGAACGTTCCTCAAGTGATAAATGTACACCAATGTGACAAGTGTAATAATCTAAGTGGCTGACGGCTGGATGATGTATCAGGGTTAGCTAGGTGTGGCAAAACGTATTATGGTTAGCCGCACAAAGTAGTGGTTTGAATTATTATATATACATGCACATGTATGTAACAGTCATCATCAAAAAAACAATTAATACAAAGACTCATATTTTCATAATGGTTTCGTTTATGCTTTCTGGTCCCTTTAGTCAACTTTCTATATTTAGTTTAAATTCTTTCATGGTATTAGATCAGGCCTGATCCTGCCTCTGAAATCTGCAACTTTATTTTCCCGCTCGTCTGAAAAGACCATGTCACAAGAATCCACTACAAATACACCAGTAGCACCCAATGCTGATGTTGTTTCAAACCAACCCAAAGTAATACAGCTTCACAGTTAAATTGTCACTATCAAGCTTGATGAGTCAAACTACCTAATTTGGAAACAACAAGTTCATACAGCTATCAGGCATTATGGTCTCGAACCATACATATCTAGTGATGCTAATATACCAGAAAAATTCAAAGATGATGGCCTTTTAAATCCTAAGTACATCAGTTGTCTAAGACAAGACCAACTCCTAGCCTCATGGCTTCTCTCTTCACTATCAGAGAGCATACTGATTTTGATGGTTGGATTGAGATCCTCCTTTGAGATCTGGAGAGCTATTGAAACCAACTTTGCAAGTCAAACCTTAGCCAAACAAATGCAGTACAAGTTACAACTGCAAACACAATGAAAAGGAAATCTCACCATGAGAGAGTACCTCAACAAGATGAAATCCTGTTTTGATATTCTGGCCTCTACAAGAAATGTGATTTCACAGCAAGAAATCTGGAACATCCTATCTAGATTGGGAGCTGATTATAATGCAGTCATGGTGAATGTCACCTCAAGACCTGAAGCTTTTACAAAATCTGATGTGGAGGCTCTTCTCTTAAGCTATAAGTCCAGACTAAAGAAATCTCATTCCATATTTATTAACAATGAAGGATCACAACCATCTATCCATGTAACCACTCAGATTTTTCAAAACCAGGCTGGAAGAGTAGGAAACAACTCAATTTTAGAGAAGAGGTGGCAAAGACTCAAGAGGAGGATATAGAGGAAGAGGAGCAAAATTTGGAAGCAATAAACCTGTTTGCCAAGTGTGTCAAGTCCCAGGACACACAGATAAGTGTTGGCACATATTTGATCAATACTACACTGCAGGAAACTACAATACAAACCACTACTTTGTGCGGCTAACCCTAATGCATTTTGCCTCACCTAGCTGACCCTAATACATCACCCAACCGTCAGTCGCTTAAATTATTACAATTGTCACATTGGTGTCCATTGATCACTTGAGGAACATTGCAAGCTGGTCATGTTTATCTGTTCCTTTGTCTTTTAGCTTGCTGAGTTGTTCTTTGTCTTCTAGCTCATCGAACTATTTCCTCGTCTTCTAACTCGCCAAGTTGTTCCTTTACCTGGAGAGTTGATCCTTGTGCTCTAGCTCGCCGAGCTGATGCTTTGTTTGCCAAGATGATAGCTCGCCGACCTGATACTTGGACTGGCGAGCTGTTCTGTTTCTTGTCTCCTAGATCACCGCCTGTTCCTTTGTCTGGCGAGCTGATCCTTAGTGTCTGCGATTGTCAAAGATCATTTATGGTCTCAAACAAGTTTCAAGAGCATGGTTCAACACTATCAAAACTGCCTTGTTTCAGTTAGGGTTTCATAACACCACTTCTGACATCTCCCTCTTCACTAAGTTTGTTGGTAAGACACACATATACCTGCTCATGTATGTAGATGATATCATTCCGAATGGTGATCCATCTAAGGAGATCAAAAACACCATCACTCAATTAAGTTAAATATTTTCCCTAAAAGATCTTGGCTACATTCATCATTTTCTTGGCATTGAGGTCACTAATACCAAAGAAGGTTTGCATCTGTGCCAAAAGAGTTATATCGGAGAGCTATTGTCAGAAGTACACATAGCAAAAGCAAAAGGAACCCCTACACCTATGGTCGCCTCGGGACAGCTCTCTAGGTTCAAAGGAGTTCATCTTGACAACATGGCTACCACTTACAGAAGTATAGTTGGAGGGCTACAATATGTCACCATCACCAGTCGTGAGATCTACTTCAGTGTTAACAAAGTGAGCCAGTTTATGTCCTCTCCTCTAGACTCACACTGGAAGGTACACATAGCAGAAGCAAAAGGAACTCCTACACCTATGGTCGCCTCAGGACAGCTTTCTAGGTCAAAGAAGTTCATCTTGACAACATGGCTACCACTTACAGAAGTATAGTTGGAGGGCTACAATATGTCACCATCACTAGGCCTGAAATCTACTTCAGTGTTAACAAAGTGAGCCAGTTTATGTCCTCTCCTCTAGACTCACACTTGAAGGTAGTTAAAAGGATTTTGAGATATCTAAATGGAACTTCTCATTATGGATTGCTTATCCGCAGATCATCTTCCTTAAACATCACAGGGTTTTCAGACTCAGATTGGGCCACAAATATTGATGATAGAAAGTCAGTTACTGGCTTTTGTGTTTATTAAGGCAACAATATTTTGTCTTGGAAACCAAAGAAGCAATGCAGTGTCTCTAGATCAAGCACAGAGTCAGAATACAGAAGTTTGGCTCATGTGACTGCAGAAATAATGTGGCTTCAATCCTTGTTACATGAACTGAGGATAAAGCAATATAAATTGCAAAATTGTGGGTTGATAACTTAAGTACTATTGCCTTAACATTGTGCGGCTAACCCTAAGACAAAACGCATCAGGGTTAGTCACACAAGTAGTGCAAACCACTACTTTGTGCGGCAAACCACTACACTGCAAGAAACTACAATGCAAACTACAATTTTCCATATATATAATAGTACCATGTCGATAATGTTTTACTTTTAAATTTTTGACCACTCTAATATTGAAGAGTAGTTCTCTTGTTTGATCGTCACACAAATTGTAATTGGTATCTCAAATTTATTTATTTTTTCCTTAAAATTGTACTTTTAGTTATAATAGTGTTACTTTTGTAAAAAAAAATAAAAATTTACATATTAATCAAGCATTTAAGTAAGTTAAATAGTCATGTATTCCTTTAATATTGCCATTTTCCCTCTAAAAGTATTCTTTACATTTTGAAAAAAAAAGTGTTTTTATTTTACAAGTATCACTTAAAAATATTAATTTGAATTATAAATAAATATTATTAAGTTTTTTACTTATTTTTTAAATTATCACTTTTAGTATTAAAGTATCACGTTACAATTTGAACCTTAAATTGTGTATAGTAATTTAATATATATTATTTTTTAATATAATGTATATAAGTGACACTTTTTTGTTCAAAGTGATTTAAGAAAAAAAGTGAATCAGTCATACGAAAAGGGGGACTGCCCCCTCTCAATTTTTTTTTTCTTTAATTAGTAGTATTTGAATTATAATATTGCCACTTACCAATTCCTAATTTTGCCTTTCTCCTTGAAATTATTACTTTTATTACCCTTTTTTTGTTAAATTTAGTTCCGCCCCTGATCACACGGAACTGAATCAATTTGATGGTTACCTACGAGTTTTTGCCAACAATGAATTAACGAATTAATTAAATAACCGTTTATTAGAGAGAGACATGCTTTTACTTTCCTATTCTGGCACTGTGAATTTATTTATTTTATTAGTTGTTCAGTGTATGCAGCAAGGTACCTGCTGTTTTTGGTTCAAACAAATTATTGTTTGTAAGAGCCCATTCTAAATATGTGGCTTGCAAAGTGCATTGACACTGAGCCTAAATGCGTCTCATCAACTTTGAAACTCTTTCAAATCAAGTCCTATTTTGGGAATCCATTTTTTAACTCCATAACTAATACATATATATTATTATAGTCTCCGCTATGCATAGTCTTTCAATCATCGACTGATTATTGTAAGCTCTTATATCTAATGAATTATGTTGAAGAAAGTGGGGCGAAAATCATGCACTCATTACTCGTTTGAAAATAAAAAAGATTCTTGAAAAAGTTATTTCAAGAAAATTGAATTGAATCAATTCTTACCAAAAAATTAAAAAAAAAAAAGCTATAGAAGAATTAATAATGGGTTCAAGGCCAGAATTTTAATTATTACTTTTTTTCACTTTTTGAATGAAGAAATTTGCTTTTGAGATAAATATGTACAGTTAATCGTCTAAACTTATCTTTACGCAATCTTCATCCAGACAATAAATGCCAGAACAGAAAATTGAACAAGAAAGGAAAATTGAATTAATTATTATAATAATAATATATAATAAAGTTAGTATATCTATATATACACGGAAGAATGTGCATATCAAATCTAAATTTGGTCACATGAATTTAACATATCACCAAAACGTGACCACACAGTCCGACATGCACGTAGAGTTATAAGTAGATGGGACAATAGGTTGGCGACAAACACAATTACTATTCATGTATGGGAAGCAGAGACAAATGAGAGTAAAAATCCTTTTTATTCTGTCCTCCGTTTATTGTTCATTGTTCATAACCTTTGGGTAATCAAAATCCTAGTCTAAATTTTTACCAGTACTGTACGTATTCCTATCTTCATTTATTTTGACTGAAAAATAAAGTTTATTTAGTATAATCAATAGTGTGGGTGGCTGTGTGTTGGGTGGGTGGGATTGGGAAATGGGATTAATAAATCAAAATGGGATAGGGCCATATGGGGAGGGGTAAGGTTACATCTTGTCAAAGGGTCAAATCACACAGGTGAATGGTGATAGCCCTCTTTCTTTTCTTTTCTTCATGGTTTTGTGCTGAGTGGCCTGGATTTCTACCAGACTATGCCTGGTCCCACCTGCGTAGACATATTATAATTCAATGATAAAAATTGTGTGAACCCATTTCTAGCAATGAGATTTTCTTTATCAAAAAATTGTATTTTGTATATAATTAAACAATTGTTTTTAATGAAGAAACTATCAAATACTTGTTAAATAAAAGAGTAAAAATATTCGATTTATTTTTAAAAATATTATATTTGATTAAAAATTAAGGTTTTTCTATTTGAGACCTACTGAATTAATTATTACTGGTAGAACAAGCCTTCCCCGCGTTTTCAGCTGATTACTGTGACTCCTTTTGGTTGTGTTTCCAGTGTTTCCAGAGTTGATGATTGATGCGTATCACTGTGTCATCACAAGGTAAATTCTCTTTTGCAATACATAAGACATCAATATTGCTATTTCCACTCTATATATTCAAGGACCATCCCTGAAATATAAGGCCGTTTCTACTGAAACCTAAAACCGTACTTACATTGAAGTTTCACTAGTACCTTCAATTTTTGTATTTACGATGGCTTTTAACTTTTGTAGGCAGCACTAGAAGTTGGACTGAGCCAAGCTAACAAGAATTAAATGATACAATGGGGAATTGCGAAGATCTATCAAGAAACGATTCATTAGTCTTTTATTTATTTTTAATTTTCTGAATCATGTCGAAAAAATCCACTGAAAACAATTAGATTTTGAGAGTGCACTTGAATGAAACTTTCATGATTGAAAATTATAAGAGTGAACGTTTTATTAGTAGAACTTTAATTGATATAAAGAGAGGAAAACGGTAGTAAAAGCTTTCAACCAATCACCAATTGTGAAAAACAAAGTGAGCAAGACAAGTGGACATTGAAATTTAAAACAAAAACAAAAAAAAATGGCCTCACAGCAAATGCAATGCAGATTATAAAAGTGGCAGATGATTTACATAATCTCCATGTATCTACATATAACAATACAAAACACTACTATGAAAACAAAAACAGGAAGCAAAAGAGCGGTGAACACGCTATTCCTTTTTATTCTTCGCAAATCAAAAATGGAACAGAAATAATACACAATCTGCTACAGAAAAGAATAACTTTCAAGCTAGTCCCTGTGCATTGAAACAGGGCCTTAGACTGCTATAAAACTCAAATAAATTTTCCCCAGCAATGGTTCTGCTAAACCTGGAAATGATATGAGCAAGTGAGAGATACACACATTTACCAAATTGCCGTATAAAACTATTTTCATTATCTCTTCACCTCGTTTGAAAGATGATACCACTCGACCAGCAAGCGTGTATATTAAATCCATTTAAGTATAGTTAGCCTTCACCCAATTACACCGGTTAGAATCTATTCACCAGATTCAGAGCCAAAATTTTGTGCCAGGAATTCATCGAGTTGCCCCCAGTTTGGTGGGATAGATTTACTCGAATTATCAGATGGTAATGATCTGATGCATCCAAGTAAATGCTGGACGTCGCAACGAAGACTGGGATATGATGATAAAATAGCAGAAGAAAAACACAGAACATTAATGACAAAACCTGGTATCAAAGTGCTCTAATAATATTTATTGCCGGGTAAATTGTACCTGCGTTTTGCTTGGGGAGTGGTCAGCTCCAACCGTGAAAATGCATCATATATTTGAGAGTGCAAAATTTTAACAACTTGCCTGCAGTGGTATGTAAAGTAGGAATCAAATATCTGAAAACTGTAACGCAAATACACAGAACTAACGCGATTTTACCTTTACTCTGATTTACCATAAAAAGGACGATGCTTATGCAAATCAAGCTTGCGCATGCATGGAGATTTCTACAACAAACACTACAGTGATTGGCGGAGCTGGTGAGTGGGGGTGGGGGTGTTTTATCCAAGCAGTGTAAAGATAGTTAGAACAATTTCATTTTTAAATAGTGATTTGTACAAAAAGGAAAATAGTGAAGTTATATGATCTCTTTTTTTTAAATCATGGGCCCACCCCACTTTGTTATCCTGGCTCCGCCATCGACTACAGTATATAAAAATAAAAATAAAAAGCCCAGCGCAAACACAGAATACTAGTGATGGACATTACCCAAAAATAGCTTGAACATCGTCCTCAAGCAGGTGTTTAGTTAACGTACGTAGAAGATATCCAACCTCCTGTGCCAATTAAGTGGATAGAGAAGCTTTTTCAGCAGATAAATAGATTTTCTTTTTCAAAAACATAAACAGCAAACAAGAATCTGTACCTTGGTGAGAGACCGAGCAAACTGACTAGGCTGTAAATCAGTGTTGTCCTCCGATCTATTCCAACCCTCAACAATTTGTGGCAAGCTTCGCAGATGAACCAACAATCTTTCTCGCATTATCTGAACCAGCTTGGAGTGAATCTCATCACAGTGATTTTTATAATCCTAATGATACAGAAAAAACAACCATAGCTGTAATAAAGATGGCCTGAAGATAATATGAGAAGATAGCCTGTGTTGTACAATATTTTTCAGAAAAAAGAAAAAAAGAAATATCTTACTGTTGTTACTCGATCGATCTCAGACTGCAAAAGCCCTTTGTATGTCTCGGGAACTTTGAACAAGAGAATTCTCCTAATTTCTTGATACAGCCAAGAAAAACGTCATGTCATTAGGATGACCTTCAATTATTTTTATTTAACCAAAAGAAAAAAGAAAAACGAGAGATCAAACAAGTAAACAAATGCAATTCTAACTCCAATAACACAGTTAAAACACATTAGATTGCTGGTCAAGCGGATGACATATTTGAGCATTTATAAACAGGGCAATTTCTATACCATCACAGAAGATAGTGAATGAAAATTGCAAACACAGATCGAAGATGGATTAAAAGACTAATTGCACTGACAGTCTACATTGAATACAGGAACAAGAAAATGTTTTTAAACATATAGGTGATGTATGGATGTGTTTTCAAAACACTTTATCCAATTTCCAACTATTCCGAAAATTAGAATTATGTTTGTTTATGATTTTTCGATGGAAATCATCATTTTCAAAATTTCGTTTTGCAAATCAAAACATTTTAAATATATAAATCACATCATATTCTAAAATGTGGGACCCACCACTACCATCAAAATCTACTTTAAATATTAATATTTTAAATTTAGTTCTATCAAATAGGACCCACCATCTACAATCTTATTAATAGTATAATATATATTCCAATTTAAATATTGGATGTGGACCCTACCACTAACAACTTTCAAATTATTATATACCTAAAAGCATATTTGAAAACCCACTCATCCAAACTTAATCTCAATTTTCACACGAAAACCAATAAATTCTAAATTATCACTTTTTCAACTAGAAATTGGAATTTGGAATGGAAACAAGTTTAAGTGCACTGGTTAGGCTTTTCAATTATACAATCTTAATATAGGTTCTTGCTTCTGATTCAAATGATGATTACACATAGTTCGATTTAAACTTACAAAAGCATGATATGAAATGTCATGAGCATTAATTTACAACCACCTACCAGGTATGACGGCATATGCGAAACTTATCACCTGGCTTGCCATAGCCAAGTGTCTAGCAGTAATCGATCTCAAACCAGACACCTGTAACCAATCAGGTTTAACCAAGGTTAAAACAAATAACCGGTCATGAAGTTAAACAATATAAATCATGTTCAAAACAAAATGATCATCACATCAATACAAAGGCAGTAAAACATGCATTCTTCAACACAGTGATTATCTTTATCACTCAACTAAAAGGTCAGGTGCAGAAACGATGGCGACTTCATATTTGTTTGTACACTGTTTCTCCTCAAGACAACCTTCAACTTAAATCAACACACCAAAAATTCTACTAACATTTCTTATGGTCCCATTGTTTCCAAAATTTACATCTGATTTAACATAACTGCTACTGATAAGAAGGCAGTTGCAACCTAAACCACTTTAGAAACTATGGCATAAATACTAAATATTCAAAACAAAAATGGTACCTGTAAGGCATTCGCTCCAAGAACAAGATGAGCAGTCCTTGAATTGAATAATTTCAATATCTCAGCAACACGATGAACCACTTCCGCAGATAGTGTGGCCAAACAATTGCTCATTTCTATGTATTCCGACAACATCTTCACCAAATATAAGCCACTGCAGCGAAGAAAGAAATGAACTATTTTCCAAGGTATATAATTGACGCCTAGAAAATAACAAAGCTGCCACCAGAAATAATCAATATTTGCATGGTAGAACTTTAGAAAGCATGCAAAAGTCTTTCAAATGAAAGAAACACTTTTCAACCAAAGATTGGAGATACAACACATTTTAACGCCTTATCATTTCATTCCTTCTCTTTTTTGCACACCCCCTTCATTCGCCCAAATTCCACTTGCTAATTTTACTTACAAGACAGTCGATTCAAATTAGCCACCATTCCATGAAAACATCTCTGATAGAAAGATTATTAAATAAACTTAAAATAACCAAGTGTATCCTTGACCATATTTAATCGACTGCACATGGATGTGTTCCCATGGAGTTTTACCATGGATCACAATTTTTAACTTAGCTGTGACTCAAAATATAAAATAACTATGTACTTCAGAATGAATATCATAATAAAATGGGAAAGAAATATGGGTATGAATGCCAACAATTTGAAACTTAAAATAGAAAACCAATAAAAACCCAAAGATAAGTCCACATTCCAGACTTTTAAGTTTTATTTAGATCGAGAGAAAGAAACACAATATGAAGCCAAAATGCACAGGTAATCATGAGCACTTACCAGTTTACCATGTGATATCCAACACCTCTAAAATAAAGCATTCTAAGTCCAGACTTTCCTCGGTCCTTCACGCTAGCATTGTTGCCATGAGAAGACGTACTAACATCAGAGTTGCCGCCGCTATCAGATGTAGCACTCAACCGTGACAAATCATTATTTGGAATATGATCGACACTCCCATTAGAATCAGGCTGTTCAATTTGCTGGGATTGATTCGAAAGACCAGTATCTACCATGGATGAACCATCACTGCTCGGTACCACCACTTCATCAGAAATCGATGCAGTCTCGTCAGAAACTGCATTGCTCACTCCAGCAGCCACAGATTCTGAAGAGCACAGTGTATTGACGATACTCTGAAACTCATCTGGCACGTCTATCTCAGCCCAATTTTCTTGGTCAAGTAAAGCCCTCAACTTAGTCATCTGTAATAACCAGTACACAGTTAGCCTGTGAGTAATGAGAGCATGGTAAGCGAAAAAATTGGCTGCAATGAATACTGACTCGAGATTCATGCTGGAATTCAATGAAGGATTTAGCTTGTGACTGTAGCGTTCCACGAATGCTATACCCCAACCTTCCACCAATCTGTTCGTGTAAGCATAAATATGTGTATGATAACCACATAAAGACAGAAATCACTTACATAGACTGCATCAAACTGTAAGAGGTAGCAACATACCTTCTCCGTTGAACTAATAAATTCCTGACTAATGTTATAAACACCAAGAAATTCCTGCAACTTTAGTTTTGGGTGAATTTGAGAACGGATTCCAACAATTTTTGCCCACCTTCCATGAGCAGCATCACAAGCTGCAAATAGAGCTTCTGCGTTCTCTCTTAAAATATCAGCTCTGTACAGACAAAGGAAAAGATTCTCAGCCATCTTGTTTTATATGCTCCAAGTAGAAAGTCTCCAGAACCAGTTAGAGCAAATTTTTACCCAGTCAAACCAACTAGAAACAAAAAAAAAGGAGAAATGAGAGAGCAATTCACCGGAAATTTCTTGAAAGATTAGAAGTTGCAGGATCATATCCTCTTCCCTGGATGGATGTCACTCTGGTAGCATTTTGGGAAGAATGTAGCGAAAAGGAACTGGCATGACCATCTGTTTCAGGAGCTGCTGCACCATGTGCAATGGCAGCAGCAACAGAAGCAGCAGCATAGTGACCATTGAGATTGCCCATGATCCACTCAATTGCTCTTTTAACTTCAGAAGCCCGCAATAAGCGTGTCTGCATTCACTAAAAGAAACAAATCAAGTTATGCCATGCAAATGTTAGGGTCAATGATGTAAACTAAGACCCAAAATGGAATGCCAGGAACATATTTAAAAGCAGCCAGCCACATTAGGTATCATTAGGAGGCCAAGAATAACAAGTTCGAGAATAAGCGTCTGAACAAGAAGTTTCGGAAACGGTACAAAAATGAATTAACTCGATTAAGGAATACATATTGGAAAGCATTTATAAATACACAGATATAGCAAAACATACCAACATATTTACCGAGTAATATGGTTGACAAATATTAACAATTGAAAAGAAGCCCCAAAATCTCACCCCATGGATAAGGCAGTCAATAGAGGCTCTATCAAATTGAAAGAAAAAAAAATTACAGTACTTGATCCTCCATTTCAAAATAGTTGTAGTTTTAGCCTTTTATTTGTTTCTATTTATTTGTTGTTTTACATTTTCAAGGTAATTTTATGTTCATCTTCCCTATTTTGCCCCTATCATTTAATCATTTGTACATTTCCCTAGAAAACATAAAAAATAGAACAAAATGGTTATTATTCTCCATTCTTAATTCTTGTGCACAATCGTAAAGCTATAACTATTTTTAAATCCTTAAAAGGAAATTCACTAAGTTAATGGTATCTGTGTAGATATCTGCAAGTATAATCTTGAAAAAGTAACAAAAAAGCATACATTACCTGCACTATCTTGAATATTTCCTCCAAAAGTTTCAGAAAGCTATCAGGTGAAAGACTTTTCAACTTGCTTCCGACTGATGAGCCTCCACCTGAGTCAGCATTACAGAATCAGAGAAGTTTGAAATTTATGTTAAGCCAGACAGAAAGGAAGAATACAAGCAACATTCTGTTTGCAATTGTCGAATAAAAATGAAAGCTCTCGTTCCAAAGAAATTAAATATGTTCACATGCATGTGAACTTACCATCAGTGTCTGCGAGTCCCTCTCCAGATATAGAATTCGACTCCAGTGGCATATTCAAAACTGTCATCTTGACAGATGTCTTTAGATCAGATGCAAGTGTGTCGCGATATAATCTCAGCACAGCAGGTAATTTGCCCTGAAAACAAAAGTTCAGTCACGAGACGACCTGGATCCACAAATTAAGAACTTTCACAAGGAAAATAGCAGATAAACCCTAAGGAGGAGTCTTCCTTCGGGTTAAGTATCAATAAAATTGCTAAGAAACAGCAATGAATATAATCAATTATACATATTTAAGCACAAAAACACAGCCAACACCTGCTAATCTGGTCAGGAAGACTTTAATACACACTTAAACCAGCAACTCTGTTCTTGCATAAGAACAAATTCAGATCCAATCACAGGCAATGTATAAAATGTAGCCAGATATCATTCTAAAGTTATAACACATTTATATGAAATTGTGGTACAACCACCAACCAGTGAATTGGATTAAACAGAGACGTGCAATCCTCCATTATTATTTAAGGTATAAAACTATTTGACAAGCAAAAAAGATATAAAGATATATTTGCCTATTAGTATCGAATGCCCCTGCCACGTTTGATAGACAAATGCATGAACGCTGTTCAAGTTCTTAGAGATCTACAGTGTTCTTATAATGTCATAATCTTGACATTAAACTCCTAGATTAATGCCCCATTAGTTATACGGTAGCACGCATGTTCAAAAATATTGTCAAGTAATAAGGATAAATACACATAACAGACCATTGTTTAAAGATCAGAAAGCATTGATCAATCAAATAGATGAGGAACACATTGACTCACTGTTCTAAGCAATCCAATGATAAGAGGGAGAAGCTGATCTTGGAAATTAGATGTTCCTTCGTCCTCCAGACTAACCTGTATTGAAAATAAATTATGCATAATGTAATACAATCAAAGGGGTAGCACAATGTAATCAGAAGGGTGCAACTTAACTTATGCACCTGATGACTGTGCCCAAAAAAATGAAAATAAAAATAAAGATAATTAAATAAAATCACAATGTTAAGCTTACATCCTCATATCTTCCATTAGAGGTAAAGGCAGGTCCTGCTACTGATGAATCCATATTTTCAGCACCACGCAAAGATGCACGTATAAATTCTGCTGAAAGAATGCTACAAGAATGAATATGATGAGTCAAAATATCACGCTAAAGATCTGATAGAGAATTCCACACTTTAGTCAAACATAGAAATGCAGCTATCTTAAGCATAACATAAAAAACAACAAGAACCTCACAACAGCCAGAATAACTAACCTGTTGATTGAATCTACTGAAGTTGTCACATGGTCACGAAGATGACGAAAGCAATGTAAACCAATCAGTTCATCTCCATCCTATTAAAGAGATGCATCACTTGTCAGATGGATATATATATATATACACACACACACACACACACAAGTTAAATAGAAAGAAAAATGCAGCGGGTTAAACATTTTCACTTCAACAAATGTTAAAACTATTTACAAAATTCATTGTTCAAAAACAAAAGAACAAATGCTACTTCAACAATTTAAAAGGCCTGCATCCTAGCAACCAAAGAATAAAGTTGGCTGAAGAAGAATGAGAAGATTGCGGTCAGATCTCAATTTTGATTTCTAAGTGTGAATGTGATCATTTTCATTGAAAAAAAAAAAAAAAGATTAGCGGGTTAAACCTTTTCACTTATAAGATCGACTTTTCACGTGCGGAGAATCTTGTGGTTGGGCTTAAATAATGATATTTCTCAATTACGAAACTAAGAAAAAAAAGCATGAATACAAATAAAGTCCCATAGATAGTATAAAGAAATACTTCTAAATCCTGTTTACACGTGAGAATGGGAATATACAGTGAATAATTGAATAAGAAGCATTAACACATGTTAAAGAAAATACATAAAAGTGCTTCAATAGCTATGAGCATACCAATATATGCTGCAAGTCATCAGTAATATCTAAAGCTCCAAGACAATCTGCAGATGCAACAAGCTGCAAATAATACGCAATGTAAATCAACAGGGGTACTTGTGCATTTCGTGAGCTATAATGAGACAATTAAACTCAAATTTTTCATATACTGAATGAATATTGTCTTATTGATTTGTTAATGCGAAAGAATAAAAGAAACAAGAAAAAAGAAACTAAAAAGAAGCAAGAAAAAAGAAACTGAAATGAAACAAGAAAAAAGAAACTAAAAAGAATAAAAGAAGCTAAATCATCTGACAGAAATTTTCGGACATGACTTCCATACAGAACTTCATGGATCCATTTGGATTGGAGGAATTCCACCGTCAAATCCACCAACATTTTGGCTAAAACAACTTAAATCAATGGACTTTTTTTAGTTCATTTTTGGTGGATTTGAAATCCTTCCTAAACCCTAATCATTTTAAATCCATCCTTCCCACCTCTTATACATGCAACAACACAAAGTCACTCTCTATCATACACATTACGCACATTTCACACATACACGAGAGCACATGTTTCGAGCACATGCACACAACCACACACACACTCACTACAAACATATCACACACACACATGCACAAAACATCTCACATACACAAAACACACATGTCACATACACAACATATTTTTCACTAAAATTTATAAATTTATATTTTTCTATATTTTACTAGATAACAATTGAGAAAAGATTTAAAATTCGCGATGGAATTGAAAGCTTCACAAATCCACATAACTCCCAAACAAGAAATGTAAATAAATGGATTTCATATCCCTTAATCCAAATGAGGCTCAAGCCTTTTGTCGTAGTGAACTTCTCACATTTGGCAACTATGCTTCAAATGTTTGTTGCAGGTGCGATTCTATATGCCCTATACACCAAACCACAGTCTGTATACGTCGATTTCAGCTTGATTAAAACCTAGACAAGCACTTGATGGATTGTTTCTATAGATGTGGTGAAGAATAACATTAGATAAGCCATCAGTAATCAGAACATACCAACTGTGTTCCAGGTGAATCTACAATTGTACTGACTGACGTTTGAGTAACATCGTTAAAGTACACTTGGGATTGGGAATACAAATTTCAGCAAAAATCGCACCAAGCATAAAGGTCAGTACAATTGATCCATATCCAAGTTAGGACTCATATTCTTTTGTACGTCCGCATTAAGATAATCGATGAACAACCATAAACATACAAGAAAACTTACTAACTGAAGGGTGGAGACAGCCTGATTGACCGACAAAACGAGTCGTAGCTTGTTCTGCAGCTCGATCAAATCCCCACGCTTCATGCTCATCTCCTGCACCTTCCTGGCCGAACCCACCAAATCCGAGTCCAGAAGCCTGATTGTCTCCTTCAACTCCCTCACCCTCCCGCAACCTTGGTCAATCTTAGCGTTCAAATCCTCCAACTGCACCTGCGCCTCAAAAAACGAGCTTGACCGCATCGAAATCTCCTTCACCAAATGCAACTCCACCACATCCAAATACTGTGACAATCTCTCCTGCAATGCCACATTCTCCGACATCGTCCTGAACGGGCAAGCTGCCCTAAACGTGGCGCCATCCTCCAACTGGAAATCCTCCTTGAAATACAGCGCGGGAACCTCCCTAAGGCACGCTACCAATGCCTCACCCGCGGAGCCTCCGTTGAAAATACCGTCCTGCCCCTGGTGGTCCCTATCGTGCTGCCTGAGGATGTCAACGAAGCGGGAGTGGGATTCGGAGACGGAGGAGAGGTAAGGAAGGAAATCGGATCGGGTGATTTCAGATCCAGGTTTCGGCGGAGGCGGCAACGGAGCGAACTCGGGTAGCGTGACGGCGGTGGAGGAGGACCACCATCCGACGACGGTGGAGGAAGGGTTAGGGTTGTTGAGAATGGAGGAGAAGCTCTGGCTGCTGGCATCTGAGATTGATTTGGAAAGTGAGGACGACGAAGTGAAACTCGACGGTCTCATGGAATTGCCGATCGGAGATTCTGAGAACCTTCCCGGCGATTGGGAAGGCGGTGAATCCATTACTTTCTTTTCAAGATCTGCGCGTGAAACTGTGTCCTATTCCTATAGATAGAGAAACATGTGAAGGGAATAATAGATTCAAAGCCCAATCAAGAATACAAAAATCTTGAATGGAAAGGGTGTAATCTTGATTCTGGGAGCGGAGATCGGAAAGAATGGGGAAAATTTTGTGTAGTGCACTCGTAGAAGTGAAAGCTTAGTGGATCTGAGACGAGAAAGGAAAGAGAACCGGGATGGACCGGCTTTGGTCGAAATCCGGACCCGCCATTTCATATCAGGCGTATTTTTATAAAATCTGTTACCGCCTCGAAGATTTTAGGAAATTATGTAATCTGGCCCAAACTAAAATTTTGTGTATTATTTCTCACACGGACCTATTCTCAACTTATCCTAACAATATATTTAACATCAGCATATAATGTGAAATTTAAAAATAAGAAATATTTATTAAAACTACTAAATAATAATATTGAAATGATAAATATAAATCTTAATATTATTTATTCTATTTATGGGAAAATTATTTTTTACAATAAATAATTTTTACACACAAATCAAAACATTGTTTGTTATAATTACAGTAAAATTGATTTTCACAAAAAATCTTCAAGTTTTTTTTAAGTAAGTTACAATATTAGTTGTAAAATATATCAAAATATCATAAACTTGACGGGGAAACCCGTAAAAATTTGAGTATGAAAAAATGTAAAACAAACAACAACCCGCATTTCACATGTGAATATGTAATATAATAAATTATAATCTATAACACATAATTCTATTGAAAACACGTCGTGCATCTAACTTGTAGTATATGTAATTTTTTTTTTTTTTTTTTTTTGCCTTAGACACTAATTTGTTCGTATAAATATATAATGTGTGTATCAATACATTATATTGAGATTAGATAAAGAAGTTTATAATATATTTAATATTTATTTTCCTATGCATAATAATTTATTATTATTTATTTTATCTTTTTGTTTTCCTTTGTTTTTTGTTTTTTTTTTTTGCGTAACATAGTTTTTTATATATATTTTTAATGTTATTTTCAGTTAATTATATTAGGATTAGATAAAAAAAAATTATATATTTTTTCTTTTATAATAATTTTATATAACTCGTATTTTTCTTAAGTAGATATTTAAAATTCAAATAAAACTATATCAGCTTTTATTATAAATAAAAATTAATTCATCTTATATAGATTTTTTCTAATTGCTATAACCTATTTATATTTTATATTAGTAGAATAAAAGTTGAATTAGGCAGAATATATTAAAGAAACATTAAATTAGGTAACATGTAATAAATGATAATATTAAATTGGGCAAAATATAATATTAGAAAAATAATAAATTAGGTAAAATATAATAAAATAAAAATATTAAATTAGGTAATATCAGGTTCGGATGATACCGAAGCACCGGAATTTTTTTCAAATCTAACGAAACATGAATAAATAGACACATATGATAGGAGAAGATTTCTAAATAAAAATATAGTATTTGACATGTCATTAGGAATTTACATTATCCCATTGGAGATACTCTTATGTCAGCTCACTATTCTAAGGACTTTTTGTTCCAGTTTTACTCCAATAAATTCCCATTAATAAATTTTTTATCATATACTAGTGCTTAACCCGTGCGATGCATGGAGCGAATTAAATTGATGGTGTAAACTCATTCGATGTAAGTGTAATATTATTAATTTATTAATGTAATATAATAACTTAAAATACTCAAGTCACGATTGGTCAACACGAGCAAATTAAAAACAAAAGACGTTGATATACGCATCTCGTTTTATTTATTAATTCACCCCACTAAAAATATTATCACAAAATTGTCAATATTATTCTTAAACCCTACACCCCAAATACTTCATCTCCTTCAACTCTCCACCGCCACTCCAGCCGTCGCCCACCACTGTCGCCACTGCCATGGGTATTGAAGAACATAAACAAAACATGCACACAAAAATACGTTGCCGCCGTCGTATCGTTGAAGAAATAAAAAAAAAAAATCCTTGAAAAAAGTCGTTCGAACCAAACTTTCGAACACAAAATATAGGTTTAAAAAATCGATTCGAACACAAAATACAACTGCAAAAAATTGATTTGTGCACAAAACACATGTTCAAAAAATTGATCTGAACGCCCCCTTCAAGGGTTGTTCAAATTCTTTTCGAACAACGTTATATTGTTCGATCAAAAAGTTCAAACACATGACATATGCTCGAAAAACCAGAGACGAACACCCCTATTTTTGCATCTGTTTCTTACCCTTTGTCGCCCAAATACATCACTTACCTTTCACCACCCATCACGTTTTTTCTTCTTCCTGTTCGACGGTGGCGGCGAAGGTGTGATGGACGATGATAATGGCAGAGTTGGAGTGGTGGTGAAAGGTTAGAGAAGATGATGTGCTTGGGGGTGTAGCGTAATTTTGGCATTTTTGTTGATTTTTTCTTAGTGGGGTGAACTCATTAATAGATGGGGTGCCTATATTCGCGCACTAAAATAAATTAAAGGTAAATAACTCCACATTATATATTATGAAATAACTTTTTGCACACTACATTATACGTCAAATTATAGTTTAACTCATATGACAATAGTTTCAAACTCTCCCATTTAGTTAGTCGCGAAACAATCATATTAGTCACTTTTATTACAAATCATTGAGTTCATCTCTTTGTAGTCATTGTATCAAAGACAAAGTGAAGATATTATAATAAATTTAGACTTTTCTAATTATCGGCATCCGTTGTACTTGTTTGTCAACATGTACACGAAAGTTTATCATTAGATCATGTCATAATTCAATCACATCAATTTGTTTGAGTACAACTGAATAATCTAGTTGTATTTTAGTCGTACTTTGTTGTACATTTTATTTTAGATATAATTTATATTAACATAATTATAAAATTATTAAATAAGTCTTTAACTAATAAACATATAATACTTGTAATATAAATTTCAAAAAAAAAAAAATTAAATCAACTAAATAAATACAAAGAATTGTATTTAGATTATAAATATATATTAATTAAATTAAAATTTAAAAAAAATACAAAAATTATATATATTATAAAAAAAATATAAAACAAATCCTAGACTATTTTAAAATTGGATTACAATATTATGAATTTTAAATAATTATTTAATAATAAGAATAAATAGAGAAATGTTATAAAATAATAAAATAAATCATAAAAGAATGTGAAATATGTTAAATATATAAGAAATATACTTCATATACAAATACTTATCAAATAATTTAAAAAAAAATTTATGAAGATAGTAATAGTTTAAATAATATGAAATAAATTTTATTTCACAATAATTCTATAATATAAATTGAAAATAATTGAATTTCTGAATAATCATTTACTAAATCCTAAAAGTAACAAAACACAATTAAAACTCTATAAATAATAAAATAATAAAAAAAATATATGAATTTAGTTAAATAAATATAACATATATATGTTTTAATTATAAATGGTTCTTAATAATTTTTAAAATGAAATAAAATATAAATATAAATATTATAATATAATATAATAATATAAATATTAAATTATTTTGAATTAGATAAAAATATAATAAAATTATCATTAATTTCTAAATATTTATTTTAATACATTGAAGAAATAAATTAACGATGGTGATAAAGTATATTAAATAAACATATAAAATTTAATTTTAAATAGTTTTTTTATCTATTAAAAGTTGATAATAAAATAATAACAAAGATAAAGAAGTTATAAAATATAATAAAACAAATCTTAAAATATTTTAAAACAGAAAGTAATATACTCAATTAATATTATATTATAAAAAATCATTTCCTAAATCTAGAAAATAAAAAATATTTATAAATATTGTAAAAATATATAAAATACTAAAAAAATGAAAAAAAGAAATAGCAAATAAATGAGACATCGTATTAAAATTTTAAATGAGGGCCTTTGTATTCTATTTTACTATAGTTATTTTTTTAAAATCATCTTAGTAATTGACTCGAGATAGCCACTAAGTAATTAACCACCAAGTCATCGAGTCAGTGGATGAACCCGATAATAAATTAAATTTTATATGTAGATTTCAGTTTATACAAAAGTAATTATATAAACAAGAGTAATAAATCATTTATGTGTAGATTTCTAATGTTAAATATTTAAAGTCATAGTAATTAGTTACAAATTATTAATATACAAACATTCATAAATAACTATTTAGTTAAGAATTTTGAAATAATATATTGAATTCTTTATATTATGCGATTATATAATCATTTTTTTGTTCTGCCCACTTATAATTTTGATTTCAGATTTTAATAAAATAATTGTATAGTGTTATTTATCTTTCACTTATGTTCATAATATAATTTTTTAATTTTTTTTAGGAAAACAAAAGAAATAAAAAAGTGTCATTGTCAAGTTTGTGACACGTTTAGTGTCAAAGTTTGGGCCATCCGAGTTGTACTTGAGTCACATATAGAAAATTGAAAATATGACGCTATTAGGTTTGTCCTCGTATCAACTGGTCTGGTCAAAAAAATAAAATTATGGAATAAAATATAAGTTCTTGTTATTGATTATAATTTTTTTGTTGTCTTCGTTGCATCAATTTTCTAGTTATACTCATATATATTTTTTTTAAGTTAACAAAATTATTAAATAATTTTTTAAAATCAAGTTATAAATTTTTATATTCTTGTTATTTGTTTTATTCTTGTTCCCAATTATGTTTATATTATATTATATTTCTTGTAATTTTTGTTTTTGATTTTATATTTAGTTAATAATTTTCTATAATTTAATGGTACTTTTTTTGTAGCTATGAGTTCATATTTAATTTTATAATATTAGAAACTTTTTGGTTTGTTTTCTATTTTCTTTTTGTATTTATTAAATAACTATTTATAACTAATTATAAGTTATTATATTTTATTTATAATAAAAAAATTTATTTGATATCATTTGACATATTTATATTTTGATTTACTTTTACGATTTTTGCATATTTATAAACTAATTATTTAGATATATTTATATACTATATATTTATATTTTTTAGATTTCTTAAACACACACACACACACAATATTTTTGTAGTTGCTATTATTATTTTTTATTTGATTTTATATTTTTATCGATTCTCTTTTTTATTTTTATGTTTATTTAATGATTTTATAGAATCTAATTATGAAATTTTTTTTTGAGTTAATTTAACTTATTTTATGAATTTTCTCTTTAATTTTATTTGATTGTTGAATTTTTAGTTTTGTTTCATATTTATTAAATAAATATTTATAGTTTAATTATAAGTTCTTATATTTTTATATATATGATTTTATTAGTATTTTCAATTTACTTAAAGCATCTGAAAAAACATTTATATTTTACATTTGCTTTTTTGGGTTTTTCAAATTTATTAACTAATTATTTACATATATTTATATATTTATTTAAAATAATTTTTTATATTTTATATTTTCTTCAAAAAAATTTATATTATTTTTATTTTTCTCAGTTTATTTATTATTATACACAATTCTTCTATATATTCAATATTTCTTTATATAAATCATAATCACCAAAAGAATATTTACATAAATAATTATATACATAATAAATATGTATACTACATATAGTAAGTAAAATGGGCGGGAAAATTTTGAGAAATATTTTTAGAAATACTAAGCTTTATATATATAGAGAGAGAGAGAGATATATAGATTTATATTGAATTAAATATTTCCTTTTGATTTATATTAAATTACTTTATTCAACTTATGCTATTTATAATAATAATATAGTACTTTAATAATTCATTCTTGTGTTATTAAATTAATTTACTAGGAAACGCACGGCCTGGCACAACGAAAAATTGAGGTTTATTGAATAAAATTATAATATTATAAGTTATTTGGTTTGTATATGTGGATATTATATATTTCCAAAAACTTAATAGAAATAACCTCGGTTAATTAACAAAGGAGATAAGATAAATATATTATTGACTTATACTAAAAATAAAATAATTTGTTCTTTTGGGACAAATTAGCTACAACGACAAAAAAAATTACGTGTCACTACATTGCCTTCTGCAAAAGCACAACCCTTCAGTGGTCTAGACGGAGGTGATGACACATTTTTATTACGTTGTTTTTTGCGACCAAAATAGTCTCATCTTTCACAGATTTACATTCTGAATCCCAAAAGAGAATTTCTAATGAATAATAAAAAAAAAATGAACAATTAAATTGACCCATATCCGCCGACATATTTAGAAAGAATATGAGCATGCCAATAAATGCTCAAAGTACTCACATGTTTTTCACTTATTGATTCTCCGCCATTGCTTTGACTTTACACCGGTAGCATTTGATGTAGATGTTGTCCCAACCCACCACCTGTAGTTGTAGCTTAAAGAGACTGTTGTCCCGCTTCCAATGCTGCCCAAATCCACCACCTGTAGTTGTAGATATTACATTCTACAGTTTGCATATATCCAAAAGATGATCAGGCGATTAAATATGGATAAGTGCAATATATTAGCACTCATATGATTTGTTAAGGTGAAAATATAAGGAAATATCAATTTCGTTAGTGGAATGATGAAGAAGTGGTGAGAGTTAGGGGTGGCAAATCGGTCGTGATGCGCTCTTATCGGGTCGGCACGATAAGGCACGACACGATAAGCATAGGCACGAACATGACACGATAAGCTTATCGTCCCTATAATCTAAACTTGAGCACGACACGATAAAAATACGAAAAGCACGATACGGTACGATAAACAAAAATGCTGAATTTATTTAATTCGACCGTTAAGCACATTAGTTTCATTAATTAATAAAATACATGATATTCTTAATGAATATAATACATATTTATAAATTTGTCAAATACATTTAAAATTATAATATGACAAATGTACTAATGATAGATTAAAAATCATAAATACTAACAATGAGTAAATGAATATAAAAAAGGGAAATTAAAATATTATCGTGCCTTATTGTATTTATCGGGCTAGCTCGTTATCAGCCTGTTTCTTAACGTGCCAGCTCGATAAGGCCCGAACCCGATAAGGCTCAGCCCAAACCCTTTTTTTTCGTGTCGTGTTCGCGTCGTTCAGTCGTGTCGTGCCTCATATTGCCACCCCTAGTGGGAGCTGAAATTCTCTACCTATGTACAATATGCGCATCATTGTACCATTATTAATACACTTGACCAAATATTACTTTTTTCAAAATTGTTATCTTGACTTAACTCAAAAAAGTGCAATACCACTGGAATGGAATCAAAATGTATTTTAATACCTAAAAGAAACCATTGACGCGAGTTTCTTTTTTCCATTCATAAATATAGTTGGGAGTGCAGATGATCTTGTAACCCTTTGAGCCTACTTCCTATTGTGAAACACCAAATAATATTATTGATGTGGTTACCCATTTGATTCATGTAAAGAGATCATTATCATACATGTAGTAGTTCATGAGTATCTATGGTAATTGTTACACTCAAACATATCTCTAAGAATAGTGGCTTTAACTATACCACTGAAAAACTCACTTGTAGATATGACGATAATGCAAGTCGCAACGAGCAAATGAATGTAGGCTACATGAAAGGTGATAATACGAAGCATATCACCACAACTCTTCTACAACTAACAACTATGGACTTTCTCAAGAGTCGAGTAAATTGAGAAAGTTGAGACATTCAATAGTTCTCTTGATAGATTTATATATCAAAGAGAGGTGTAGACTTTAGGGGGAGTCTCAACATAGGTGTGTTGTACTCTTTTCTCTTAGACAAAGTTTTATTTTTCCTATTGAGTTTTGTTACTTGGCAAGATTTTAACGGGGCAACAATGAAATAATATTTCACCATTTGACTTGGCACAAGGGGGAGTGTTGAAGGAAAAACACAATTAGTGTGTCTTCATCAATAAGTAACTGATGAAGGACAATTTAGGTATTTGTTATCTTTATGTATTATAGAAACATGTATTTGATACCCTATATAAAGGGAGTCTTTGATGAATAAGAGAATACTAATTATACCGTCTCCTTTGTATCTTCTTCTTTTATACTTTTCCTTTCTCACACACACACGCGCGCGCTCGCGCGCACACACACACACACACACACACACATATATATATATATATATATATATATATATGTATATATATAACACATCTTTACATAATTTTATAATTGAGAAAGAAAATAATTCTTGGAAATACTTTATATGGTTAGAGTTGTGAAATTCATAATGACCTTAAATATAGGTTTTTTTCTTTTTCTTTTTCTTTCTGATATAGCTTGAAAATCAAAATTTTAGTTTAAAAGAATAGTTCCAAAGTAAATAAAAAAATAAACTGAAAGGATATTGTTCACAAAATCGAACATCTAAAGTATTTAAGAAAAGAAATACAATATGCAAATGATTTAAAGCACTATATTAAACACTAACTATGTGGAATTTATAAAGGACTACCATGTCAAATTAAATAGAGAATATTTAAATATATGATAAACTGATAATATGGTCCAAAATAATTTATCATGTTACTATATTAGGGATATGCACGGTTCGAAAGGATTTTAGGGATATGCAAATCTCGTGAATCGAACTGAATTACCATCTTGGAGATATTTTTTCAAACCAGTTTTACGGGTGGAGTTATTAAGACGGTTCAATTAGGTGTGGTACGATCTGGAGAGTTGGGGATTTTTTTATAGTATTATAGATCTTTGGTAGAAAATGACAAAACCATAGAGGATTCGAGTTATGTAATAAGTAAATTCAATAACACAATGTATTATATATATCAACTACGAGTCGGCATTTTAATAAATTTACAAATGTCATTTATAATATATTGACATCTGGTTGGTTGAACTAATTTAAATATTAGATAGCTGATAAATTATACAATTGGTAGCTTATATATAGCTAATTATAAACTAGATGATTAAAGTAATTGATGAAAATTAATTTACCAATATAAATATGATTAAAATGTAAATATACTATACATAAAAAATGATAGAAATATAAAAATAAATAGATATATAAAGTTATAACAATAAATAAATACTTCCTAGAATAATTTATTTAAAAGAAAAAACATATGGAAATGATAAGAAAACAATTACAAATAATAAATAAATTTTTTCTTATGTCATAAAAAGTATTTCTGTAAAATATAAAATAATATCTTAATTTATGAAACAGAATATTTATTACAATATAAAAGGATAAAATTGAAAAAAAATATTTCAATAATCTAGGAGCTTATTAAAAATTTTTACGATTTATAAAGTTTTTTCTAACAAGAGCTCATTAAGTCAAATAAACTAGCATGAGCTTATTAGGAGTTCTTACGAAACAGCATAAAGCTATTGAGAGGAAATAATGTATAAGCTAACTCAAAAAGCTCAAACAAATATTGCCATAGATGGATATATGTACACACTTTTAAAAGTAATAGAAAATGGATAAAAAAGGTTATTAAATTTTGAGAAACGGAAAGAAAGCGCAATTATAATAACTAATATATTGTTCACATATTTAAAAAACTATTATTATATAGTAACTATAATAATTATAATAACAATATACTTATAACGTATTCCCTCTCAATAAGTTCTTTTAGGTTGTTTGGTAAGAACTTTCAACAAGCTCCTAATAGCTTATTCTACCTAATAAACTCATTTTAGGAAAAAATTACAAATATCATTATGATAAGCTCGTAGATTATTGAAAAAAAAAATTTCATCCTTTTATATTTTAATTAATAGTTTGTTTTATAAATTAACATATATTTTATATTTTACGGAAATATTTTTCTTAAACATAAGAATTTTTCTATTATTATAAATATTTTTCTTATCATTTTTCATATATTTTTCTTTTTTTAAAAAACATTTTAAGAAATCTTTATATATTACTCCATCCGCCCCACAAATATATAATATTTTCTTAAAACCTAGATTATATCACACTTTCCATAATTATTTCGCACTTTACTTATTAAGTACCCATATTTAATGGGGGTGAGTTCTAATGAGAACCCTCCTTAGTTGGGAACTTGAGAACTAGTGTTTTTATTGTATATGAACAGTGCTCTTATTATATAAGTCTGGTGCTTTTAATTAAAAATAAAAAATAAAAAATTCAGTATATATACTTAATTAAATTTAAGGCCCACAATTAATTTTATATAACATATAAAGTAGTGAATATCATTTAAACCTAATATATATATTCTCAAGTTTCGTCTGTCGCACAATTCATTTTCAACATCTCCACTAACAACTTAGTGGTTAATAATATTGTACAATTCATTTTCAACCTCTCCACTAGCAACTGTGGTTAATAATATTGTACAACTCATTTTCAACCTCTCCACCAACTTAGTGGTTAATAATAATAATAATAATAATAATAATAATAATAATAATATCAATATTAATATTAATGACAATAATAATTACTATATATTAATGTAGAATTATCACTAGTTTAACACCCGTGATAATTACTAATATTAGTCAAAATAAAAAATTTAAAATATACGTATCATCAACTCTTGCCTTTTACCATTGTCTAATTACTATTTATTAACTATTTTCTTTTTTTCATAAATAATTTTATATTTTAATATTTATATTATATCTGTTAATAATTTTATTTATATCCTTATAAAAATTTAAAAGTTGTCACATTCTCAATCTATGTCCAAATTCTATAAAGTAATAATTATTATTATTAAATACTTTTATATTTTAATATTTAGATTAAATTTGTTAGTAAGTTTTAGTTACATACTTCAAATATATTAAGTTATGGAGATATTATTTGTTAATGGCATATAAGTTAATACAAAATGGATTGTGTAGATATTCGTCGATATTTTTCCTTTACTCTCTTGATATAAAAATATAAAATAAATGCAAACACTTGTGTTAGGCCAGATTGACGGATCATGACCCGTTAGCCCAATTGATTCGATACTAATGTATTGGTTTTTGTAGTATACTATGATATATTGGTTTTTGTACTCGAAACTATTGATTTTTCATAAATCTCCGACCCGTGATATGATGTATTGGTTTTTGTACTATGATGAATCGGTACTATGATTTATTGATTTTTCACTATAATATATTGACTTTTGTACTATGATGTATTAGTATGAGATTTTGGCCTAACGGATGATCCGTTAGTCTGATCTGACGAGAGTGTTGCCCATAAATAAATCAAATATAATTGTAAAAAAAGCTAATATTTTAATTAAAAAGAGAAATACATACAAGATAATCTTAATTGCAAAAAATGCTACAAATATATTCTAAATAAGTTGTATTTATAATAAAATCATATTACATTTTGTTCTTAGAATTTTAAATATACTACATAAGTAATTTACAACATAATCTAAGTATGTAACTATACATTATTAAAGAATTCAAAAATATAATACTTAATAATAATTAAAAAATATTGATTATACACTTGTACAAAACATGAGTTGAGAATATGATAATTTTTTTTCTTAGTATGTAAATAAAATCATTAAAAATTTAATTTAAATTAAAACTATTTAATAATAATTAATTAATAGTGATTGGACACCGATACAAGGCACGAGTTGAAAATATAAAATATTTTTGGTTTTGTTAGGATTGTTCACGATTCTTTGATTTAAAACTCTATAATTATTACATATAATTTCTATATTTTTAATATTTTTTTTATAAATTCCTTGTAACATATGATTATTAAACTAGTATTAAAATATATGAAATCAATGTCTGCATTGTCATTTTCTAACTAACTTATACATATAAATATAATTCATTGCGAATTTACTATCATCTTCCTTTAATAATTAATTTTTATATTTTAACATAATTCTAAATCAATTTGTGTGTGTGTGTGTGTGTGTATATATATATATATATATATATATATATATATATATATATATATATATATATAGGGTTGGGTTCAAATGAGAACCCGTCATTATATGTGAACCTAGGGACTCATCTTGACCATTAGATT
>BMAC01000079.1:1731456-1803502 GCA_014905375.1 Phtheirospermum japonicum
ACAATTATACGAGAAATAAGCATATATGATAATATTAAGCACATAAAATCACCGGAATTAAACCGTCAATTAGCGTGTAATTTCTCGTTTGTCAAATCCCCCAGACTTAAACCTTGCTTTTCCTCAAGCAATATGAAGAATTAAAGCATAGGACAAACATAATATAAGTAAATCACTCAAATTACCCAAGTGAATTCATTTGGACTCTAGACACCACTATATTTTTAGAAATCTTAGACGTTTCATGTATTGGCCTAGGTGATCCCAGTAGTTTGGCAACTCCTTTTTATACACGTCACGTCAATGTACTATGGTGCCCCCTCGCTACTTAATGGTTTGGCTCTATCCATCGTTGGAATTGATCAAATATCTCGTCCTCTCCCATTTATTTATTTATTTTTATTTTCAATTGAGGCCCGCAGCTCCGCACTACCGTCCTTGACTTCATAATGATGATAAGGCGCTGGATAGGAGGATTGTCTTGATTGGGTGTTTGATTTGTTGAGTTCACCTCCACCATGTTTTGAGAAATTGATAGTGTGATGCACCTTTTGAGCACGTGCATGAATTGTTGAGCTACTAGCATCTTCGTTGGACTTCGCTCTTTGGAATTTGTAAGCGAATGCACTTGATAAATACGGATAGGCAGCTGTTTCGGCACCTCAATTCTTTTTGATTTTTTCAATTTTCTACTTTCACTATGCCGACATACCCCAACCGGACTTTATTTGACTTCTGTTTCTACTAACGAGATATCATCACGCAACCGCCAACTTGATTAGCACGTAATTGTCTTGATTTTAGTTTGTATTTTAATTGCTTTTTCTTATTATTTTTGGTATAAGTTGGATAGATTTAGCTTAATTTTGTATATTTAGACTTCCAACTTATTTTACCGCTTTTTGATCTAGATTGATGCAAATAAGTGATTATTTATGATTTTTCACTTTATAGCTAAGTAACCGGAAGAGTTCAGCATGTTAGAGATGAATTATGATGACCGAGATTCAAAAATCGAGCTTTTCGGTGAAGTAGTAGCAAGAATTGAAGCTGACAGACTTTCTAGAACGGTTATGATGCTGAAACCGTTGTCGTTGAAGCTAATGGTTACACTTAGCGGTCACTCCAACCGTTAGTTGTTACCGCTAACCTTAACGGTTACTGAGAACTGATGTTAACGGTTAGAATGCTGAATTCAGAGCTAACGGTAACTTTCCAGAACGGTTTCCATACAACCGTTGTCGTCGGCCATAAATGCAAAAAAAAAAATATATATACCTAACGGTTGCTACTAACGGTTGCACCAACCGTTAGCAACCAACCGTTAGTGGGCCCAGGAAGCCCAGAAACAGATTTTTCAGCCCAGTTCGCGGAAAAAATTCTATAAATACCCTCCTTAATCCGAATTTCGATGATCTAGGTCTGTGTGTGCGTGTGCTAACCCTAAAAACGGAGTAAACCAAGGGTTTTGGAGACGGAAAACAACAACAAGACGCGACGATCAAGGAGCAACCAAGAATCGACGACGACGAGTTCTCGAGCCCYTTCGACGCCGTTCATCGTTTCTCGACCGATTCGCTGCGTTTCCTCTTCGGATTAGCCAAAGCACTTTGAGTTTCCAGTAGCTACAATAAGTTTTCTACAATCTTTAATTAGTTTCTTAGTTTTAATTCTTAGATTTTAAAGCTTTTTGAATAATATTTAGTTTATGTTCTTGAAGTTTGGATTCGCTGAACGCATTTAGTTAATTAATCTTAGTTTATTTTCAGTCTTATATGCTTATTGTTGGTAGTTTAATATTCTATTGGCTGGAAATTAGTTTATGCATGCCGTTCATGTTAGTTCTGTCCAACAGTTAGTGTTAACCGTTGCTGTTAACCGTTACTGCTAAGGGTTGGACCAACAGTTAGCAGTAACAGTTAGCGCAAAGGGTTGGACCAACAGTTAGCAGTAACAGTTAGCGCTAAGGGTTGCAAGCAGTAACAGTTAGCGCTAAGGGTTGCAAGCAGTAACAGTTAGCGCTAAGGGTTGCAAGCAGTAACAGTTAGCGCTAAGGGTTTCAAGCAGTAACAGTTAGCGCTAAGGGTTGCAGGCAGTAACAGTTAGCGCTAAGGGTTGCAACAGTTAGTAGTTTTTTATTTGAATGTTTAGTTTACATTGCTGAATCTGAATTACTCTTTAGTTATTACATTAGTTTCTGATTGTTTAGTTTAATTTATTAATTAGTTAATTAATTTAATTTTAGTTAATTTAGCTTTTTAAATTAAGTATTTGCTATTTAAATTCGTAGTTATTAATCAACATCAAATCCCCCTCCCCATTTGTTTACATAATTGCTTTTGAACAAACTATTCAAGATTCCGATTGTATGTTCCTCGAGAGACGACTCGAGTCAATTTGCCAACCTACGCGCGACCCCGTTCTCTTGCGGGCAAGCTTTTGAATTTTTGACACATTTTCATAAGTAGGCAACCAAAAAGCTTGAATCACAACTTCAAGGCCCCACACAACTCATATTAAGTACGGCAACCACAAGTACATATCAATAACGCAATATTCTAGAATTGACGCCCCACATATGAATCACAAAAGCACTAACATGCGTACCTTTGATTCCTAAATCAAATGATGACTAAAGAATTTAACCGAAACATAATTCATCGAGGCAATTCAAGCAAGTACTTTTTCTTTTAATCCCCCGTTGTTTATCACAAAATTTTTCAAAATTTTTCAAATTTTTAGTACAAAACTCCTCAATATAACCACAATAACTCACTCCCCCAAACTTAAACATTACTTGTCCTCAAGCGAATGCAAAACAAGAACAAGCACATCATAATATCATGGGGAAAGAGTAGGAAAAGAAATCACCCGGGGAAATGTCGAGGGTCTTGGTCCTATTGAACATGATGCTCGGTCCTTTAAAAAGTGGCCCACACATCCAAAACAAGACATCGCCTCCCAATCTGCAAGAAAAATAAGAAAAATAGAAAAGAAAACAAGTAAACGTTGGGTTGCCTCCCAACAAGCGCTTTTGTTTAAAGTCGTTGGCTCGACTTATTCCCATGATCAKGTCATAGGTGGTGCTTCTAACTCCATTCGTTCCTCATCAACAGGGCGAAACCCTTCATAATATGGTTTGAGTTGGTGCCCATTCACCTTGAACGTCTTGTTCGTTTTTGGGCTAAAAATCTCCACCGCACCATGCGGGAATACGTGAGTGACAACAAACGGTCCAATCCACCTTGAACGCAACTTACCGGGAAATAGCTTAAGGCGAGAATGAAAAAGTAGCACTTTTTCGCCCACCACGAATTCCTTCCTTGAAATCTTCAAGTCATGAAACGCTTTCGTCTTCTCTTTATAGATTAGCAAATTTTCAAATGCTTCGTTCCGGATTTCCTCCAATTCTCGTAGTTGCAACTTCCTTAGCGCCCCGACTTCATCAAAATCAAAGTTGCACTGCTGCACGGCCCAAAGCGACTTGTGTTGGAGCTCCACCGGCAAGTGACATGGCTTCCCAAAAATGAGGCGATACGGCGACATCCCAATTGGTGTCTTAAACGCCGTGCGATACGCCCACAGTGCATCCTTCAGCTTGATGCTCCAATCCTTACGGTTTGCTTTGACGGTCTTTTCCAAGATGGACTTGATTTCTCGGTTTGAAGTTTCAGCTTGTCCATTTGTTTGAGGATGATAGGCCGTAGAAATTCTATGAGCAACACCATACTTTCGGAGCAATGCCTCTACCATTTTGTTGCAAAAGTGGGTGCCACGATCACTTATCATAGCTCGAGGGATCCCGAACCTTGAGAAGATCCGAGATTTAATGAAACGTGCAACAACCTTCGAGTCATTAGTTGAGGTGGCTTTCGCTTCCACCCACTTGGAGACATAATCTACCGCCAGCAAAATATAAGTATTTTTGAAGGAATTCGGAAAGGGGCCCATAAAGTCGATGCCCCAGACATCAAAAACTTCACAAACCATTATGGGCACTTGGGGCATTTGACTTCTTCGTGAAAGGTTCCCCGTGCGTTGACAATTATCACATGACCTACAAAATTCATACGAATCTCGAAATAGGGATGGCCAATAAAAACCACTGTCAAGTACCTTATGCGCAGTTCTCTTCGATCCAAAATGTCCTCCACATGCATGAGAATGGCAGAATGAAAGAATAGCGTGGAACTCCAATTCGGGGACGCACCTTCGAATGACTTGATCAGCACAGTGCCTCCAAAGGTATGGGTCGTCCCACACATAATATTTCGCATCACTCCTCAGCTTGTCCCTCCTTGCTTTTGTTAGCCCTGTTGGAAACACACGAGCAGTTAGAAAATTTACTAAGTCGGCGTACCATGGATTCACGTGTTCAACCGCAAGTAGTTGCTCGTCCGGAAATCTCTCATCAAGTTGTAGCTCGTCCCCCTCATGCACTAATCTACTAAGGTGGTCGGCCACGGTATTCTCGGCTCCCTTTTTGTCCTTGATCTCCAAATCGAATTCTTGGAGTAGTAAAATCCACCGTATGAGCCGTGGCTTCGTTTCCTTTTTTGTAAGTAGATGTCGTAGGGCCGCGTGATCACTAAAAACCACCACCTTTGATCCAATGATGTATGAATGGAACTTTTCAAGGGCAAACACAACAGCTAGAAGCTCCTTCTCCGTGGTAGTGTAATTTTCCTGGGCAGGGTTCAAGGTCCTCGATGCATAATAGATCACATGGGTTGCCTTGTCCACCCTCTGCCCTAGCACGGCTCCCACAGCATAGTCACTCGCATCGCACATGATCTCAAAAGGTAGGTCCCACCTCGGTGCTTGGATAACTGGAGAAGTGGTCAGCCGTTCCTTCAGTGTGTCAAAGGCCTTCTTGCAGTTGTCATCGACCTCAAATTCCACATCTTTTTGCAAGAGCCTACAAAGTGGCGAAGCGATCTTCGAAAAGTCCTTGATAAATCTCCTATAAAATCCTACATGGCCAAGAAAAGAATGAACTTCCCGCACATTGGCGGGGTAAGGCAACGCAGCTATGGTATCAATCTTAGATTTATCGACTTCTATTCCTTTAAACGAAACAATGTGTCCTAAAACTATGCTTTGTTCTACCATAAAATGACATTTTTCCCAATTTAGTACAAGATTAGTGTCGACACAACGTTTCAAAATTAAAGATAAGTTTTCAAGACATACCTCAAAAGAATTGCCATAAACGCTAAAATCATCCATAAAGACCTCTATAATCTCGCCAACGTATTCCGAAAAGATACTTACCATACATCGTTGGAATGTGTCCGGTGCATTGCAAAGTCCAAATGGCATGCGGCGATAGGCAAATGTGCCGAAGGGGCACGTGAAGGTAGTCTTCTCTTGATCCTCGGGTGCTATAGGAATTTGGAAATATCCCGAGTAACCATCCAAAAAGCAGTAGTATGAATGGCCCGCCAACCTCTCAACCATTTGATCAAGAAATGGAAGAGGAAAATGGTCCTTGCGAGTCATGGCATTAATCTTACGATAGTCAATACAAACTCGCCATCCCGTTTGAATCCTTGTCGGAACCAGTTCGCCTTCTTGATTCTTAACCACCGTGACACCCGACTTCTTTGGAACGACTTGAGTCGGACTCACCCACCGACTGTCAGAAATGGGGTAAATCACCTTAACATCAAGCAGTTTTAGAATCTCCTTCTTTACCACTTCCATCATTGGTGGATTCAGTCGTCTTTGGGGTTCCCTAGACGGTACAGCATTCTCTTCGAGTAAAATTCGGTGCATACACATGGAAGGACTTATCCCTCGCAAATCCGCTATGATCCACCCGATTGCTTGCTTGTTATCCTTGAGTACTTGTCGCAATGACGCCTCTTGGAGATTGTCTAAGCGAGAAGAAATGATCACAGGCAGTGTTTCGTTATCGCCCAAGAAAATATACTTCAAGTGATCCGGTAGGGCCTTGAGTTCGAGCTCCGGTGCCATGACTATGGATGGAACAGCTTTCTCGTGCGAGTCGGGAAGTTTGATGAAATTCACATCCTCTTCTCTCGGTTTCGCATTAAGTGCGCGCAAGGCCGACATTGTCTCTCGTACGTCGCCCTCCCAAGTTGGTTCAGTTAGAGGGTAATTCAAAAGCAACGAGTCCTCCCCCAAACTTCGTGTGATCGTCGTCTCGAGCTTATCTTGTTCATGCATTTCGAGAAATTCCTGCGCTAGAGAGTCAAAACAATCAAGTGCAAAAACAAAGTTATCGCAGTCAGGAAATCTCATAGCATCAAAAATATTGAATTGACAAATGTGACCGTCAAATTCCATTGTTAGGGTGCCTCGAGTGACATCGATTTTTGTCTGAGCAGTGTTCAAGAATGGTCGCCCCAACAAGATAGGTGGCAATTCTGATGCGGACTCATTCATGCTCAACACATAGAAGTCGGCTGGGAAAATCAACTCATCCACCTTTACTAGTACATCTTCAACAACACCATCAGGGTAGGCAGTGCTTTGATCGGCAAGTTGGATCACCACCCCAGTTTTCTTCAATGGCCCAACTTTCAAACAGTAAAAAATGGTGCGTGGCATAACATTTATTGATGCCCCCAAATCTAGCATGGCTCGCTCGACTCGCATGTCTCCAATCGTGCATGGAATGAAAAATATGCCCGGGTCATTCCGCTTTTGTGGCAAGCTCTTTTGGAATACGGCCGACACGTTCGCTCCCATTAGGACCTTTTCATCCCCCTTTAACCTTCTCTTGTTGGTGCATAAGTCCTTGAGGAATTTGGCGCAACGAGGAATTTGCTTGATCGCGTCGGCAAGTGGAATAGTGATCTCCACCTTCTTGAAAACGTCTCGTATTTGCCTCTCTATGTCTTCCTTAGCTTGGCGCTTGATTCTCGATGGAAATGGGAGTGGCTCGGTCCTAGGAGGAGAAATAGCGGGGTCATTAAAATTATTAGAAGGTTTATAATTACCCTTTTCAGCATGTTTTGGCTCCTTGTTTTCTTCCTCCATCTTGTCTTCATTTTCCGGCTCTAGCATTGGATTGGCCGGTCCTTCCACTTTTTTGCCACTTCGTGTCGTAACAGCGCTCACAATTTTCGGATTCACCTCGGTTTGAGGAGGTAATCGGCCACTACCTCGTGCTTCTAGTTTGACTATGTGTTCTGCCATTTGACTCATTTGGGTCTCTAGGCCTTTTACGCTCGTCGTTAATGATCTCACCATTTCATCCAAATGTGGGGATGCATTCTCGTTCCGCTGTTGGTTGTTGTATTGATTCGGGAAAATTTGTCCCTTTTGTTGAGCTTAGGAGGGCCCTTGGTCTTGATTTCCAGGTATATTCCCTTGCTGTATATTTCCCTGCTGATCCCTCCATCTAAAACCAGGGTGGTCGCCCCATCTTGGATTGAAGGTGTGGGGGTACGAGTCGTACTTCCTCCCTTGCCCATTTCCGGTTCCCAAGGCATTCACGTGTGCCTCGCGTGCTGAGTAAAAGTGTGGGCATTCATCAGTAACGTGCTCCAATGTTTCGCAAAAACCGCATGGTCGAACCTTTGGTGCTCCTCCCATACTCATCATGGCTTTCAACTCACTCAATTGGGTTTGTAGTAAATCAATACCCAGCTCGTTTACCGATTTCAATGAAGAATCACGACTGCCAAATTGCTGAGAGTTGGCTGCCATGTTCGATATTAGTTCTTTTGCTGCTGTCGGTGTCTTGTCCATCAAGGTGCCTCCGCTAGCGACATCAATCATGTTTCGATCAGTGAGACTCAATCCTTCATAGAAGTATTGGATCAAAAGTTGCTCGCCCATTTGGTGTTGAGGGCAACTCGCAACAAGCCTCTTGAATCTTTCTCAGTACTCGTGCAACGTTTCTCCTTGCACCTGCCTAGCTGAACAAATGTCTTTTCGAAGATTTGCCACTCGTGATGCGGGAAAGTACCTCTGCAAGAATGTTTTTTCCATAGCCCCCCACGTATTGATGGATCCCGAAGGTAAGTAGTAAAGCCAGTCTTTGGCTAGGTCTTTTAATGAGAAGGGGAATGCCCTTAGCTTGATTTGCTCGTCCGTGACTCCAGCGGGTTTCATGCTTGTGCATATGACATGGAACTCTTTCAAGTGTTTGTACGGATCATCGCCAGTGAGTCCATGGAATGAAGGTAAGTGATGGATTAGTCCGGACCGTAGCTCAAATGTAGCATCGTTCACCGTTGGAAAAGTGATGCACAATGGTTATTGAGGAAGGTCGGGATTTGCCAACTCCTTCAACGTTCGTTCCGCTTGAGCAGCCATCGTCTCGTTTTCTTGTTCTTCGCTCTCGCTTGAAGAGTCCTCGGATATGTAATTGGGTAATACCTGCTTCGAGTTCGACTTCTTCTTTAACTCACGGCCTCTCTTGTTGATTTCCGGATAATAATGCAAATTCTTCTTCCCGGATGATCTCAAGTTCATTCACCTGAGAAAACACTCAACAAGAGTTCAATTTGTTCAAACAAAATTAAAATAAAATAAAATACTAAAATACTAAAAATCACAATTTAACGCGTCACTCCCCGGCAACGGCGCCAAAATTTGACCGCCCGTCGTTAAGCGTCAAATTAAATATTTATTTTCCTCAGCTTCTTCTCTACTAACTAGTAGTAGAGATAAGTAAGGTTCGAACCCACGAGTAGTGTGGTTAGATTGTGATGATTCGTATTTTATTTAAATAAATAATTGGGGTAAGGAATGATGAATTAATTTAACTAATAAAATAAACAAGCAATTAAACTAGCAAGAAAACAATTAACGAAGATTCAATAATAATAAAGGCCTAGTTCTAGTTCAGTTTTCACCCTCGATTCACTCATTTAACCAACCACAATATCATAATCCATTCATCACATGCGACTAAAAACCCTAAGTAGCAATAAGCTCTGCTACTCGAATTTACCCTTACTGTGTACTCAATTAAAATAAGCTCTTTAATCGAATCTAATTATTGAATAACCTAAAATAAGCTCTCTAGGTTCAACCCAACAACAACATTGAAAATTAGGCAAATAGATTAATTTAGGCAACAAACGCATAAGCTCGGTTCATTCAACCTATGTTGTGTTGTCCCTAATGATTTGCAATCATTAGTTGCTTCAGAGAAATAGTAATTATGACAATTACACGAGAAGAAATCCTATTTCTGGCAATAGATAACCAATCCCTAATCTATGTGATCAAGCCAAATTAAGAATTAAGCAATCATAAATTGAAAATAGAACAACACAAATAATCGCATATGACGAACGAAGAACAAAATTGCATAAATCAATTAAACGTAGTTTCACGAGGGTTTCAACATCCCTAGAACTAGATAATAAGTTTACTCACTCATGGAGTTAAGAAAATAAAAGAAAAGGTTCAGATAAACAAACACAATCCTTGATAAAATAGGATAGATGATGTGTTGAACTTGAATCTTGCATCTTGGAACGTCAATCTTCAAGTTCCCTTGCGTGTGGATGACTTGGGACGAGTTGGAACCTCTTTGGACCTCTTTAGAACCCTAGGATATGTTATATTATGCCTCTGGGGCGAAATAGGGTCGGGGTTTATATAGAACTCCTTTTTCTTGCCGCCCAAGATTCTTCCTAAAATAATCCTGCCGAGTCGGCATTGACGGAGCGTCGACTGACGCGAACCATCCCTCGGCGTCGACGCGAATCACCTGCCTGTGTCGTCCTTCATGCGTCGTCCTGCATGGGTCGACATCGACGCTTCAGAATATGAGCGTCGACGTAGCGTCGACTGCATGGGTCGACATTGACGCTTCAGAACATGAGCGTCGACGTAGCGTCGACTGCATGGGTCGACATCGACGCTTCAGAACATGAGCGTCGACGTAGCGTCGACTGCATGGGTCGACATCGACGCTTCAGAACATGAGCGTCGACATAGCGTCGACTGCATGGGTGTCGACATCGACACTTCAGAACATGAGCGTCGACTGACGCGAGCCGGCCTTCGGCGTCATACCGCACATCGCGTCGACTGACGCGGTCCATCCTCGGCATCGACGCGTCATCGACGCATCATCCTGATTCTTGATTTTTCTCTCCTTGATTCGTCAATCCTCGTTTCTCTACTTCTTTGTGAGACATCCTTCGATAAATATAGCACCAAATACTGCAAAATAGAGAAGAAATATACGATTGGTGCTTGATTGCTCATAGTAACAATTATACGAGAAATAAGCATATATGATAATATTAAGCACATAAAATCACCGGAATTAAACCGTCAATTAGCGTGTAATTTCTCGTTTGTCAATCATTCGTTTTCCTCTTAAATCAATTGAATACACTACTTGATAGTTTAACAGCTAATATAATTGTCGCTTGTACTGATCAACGATTATACTAATTGTATTTATCGCCAACCGCACATTTACAAAATTTATTATACATATATTTTTTTTTATCTTTTATTGAATAATGTATTTAATAATGGTGAAGTAATAAAAACAATCAATTAATTTTTATTTTTTTGCATGTATTATAATGAGTTTGGATTTTGTATGCGTGGATAAAATGTTGAACTATTGAGATCTACATCTATAGACACTTGCATGATAAAGTTTGACCTAACAGTAAATAGTTAGGTGTCAGTGTTAAATAATGTTACCTATCAATTTTTTATAATTTATTTTGGTAATATTTTGAATGGTATCTCATACTCGAAGAGAATCAACAAAAACGATAGACAATCTATTTCACATGTTGGACTTTTCTTGAAGCTGATTTTGAATCATGATCAATTGCACGTTGCTATATCAAAAATGATCAAGCATAAGGGTTTAGAAATCATGATTAGCGATGATTAAAAAAATCATTATAACATAATTTTGGGCAATAAGAATTTTCATATTTTGTAAAGTAAAGAATAATCTTTTTATAATTTCTTGATTTTGATGTTAAGAGAAATAATAAGATCGTTTGGGTTTATATTACTTAACTATCTATATATAAAACCACTTAATAAATAATTTTAATTCATTAAAAATAATAATATCCAGTTTCTCGTACGATTACAAAAAAAATAAAAAAAGTATATTTTATTTGGTGTGATTATTAAAATTCCTGAAATTATATCGATGTCTATTAAACAAACAGTGTTGGTCCTTTATTTCCATTTAAACTATAAATTGCTCTATTTTTTATTTCAAAATGCACATCAATCTGATGTTCATGATTTCATTATAAATATGGACAGTTACAAAAACAACCTGTGAAGTTTGAAGTATTTACACATCATAAAAAAACCCATAGAGGTTTTAAAAGTTACAAAAATTGTGAGATTTGATTCTTTCTTAGTCTTGTTAGTAATATGTGTAATCATGTACAATTAACTTCTAACTAATTGACAATTTGACTTTTTTATTAGCTTTAGGGCTGTTATAACTAATTGTTAGTTAGGGTTAACAGTTAGTTAGTTAGGGTTTTGTAACAAATTATGGTTAATGGTTAATTACACATGTATAAATACTCTCTGATATACAGTACAAAAGATCAATAAAAACACAATTTTATAGAACGATTCTTCTTCTCTTTCAACTGTTCATTTTCCTTCTTCACATTCTCTTGTAACATGGTATCAAGAGCTGGAAAATTGTGCAATCTCAGCCTCACAACAATCAAGTGAACTCAATTTTATTGTTTTTTTCATTCTCGCAGCTCATTCACTGTACGACAAATGTGCGTCTCTCGCTACCATCACTGGCGACGCTCAAGATCAATTGGACAGAAACAACTACAATTTATGGCACGCAAAGATCATATCAACAACTACAACTCATGACTTTGATGAATTTCTGTTCGGCACCTGCTCTGCACCACCCCAACAGATCACCGATGACTTCACTGGTAATATTTCTACAAATCCTGAGTATTCAGTCTGGTTGTAAAATGATCAATTTCTCTACAGTTGGATGTTATGCTCAAATTCTGAGAGCATGCTAGGGCACCTTCACCGATGCACCACTGCACATGAAATATGGTGCATGTTAGAAAGTCTGTTTCACACTCATTCTAAAGCTAGGGTTATGCATCTTAAATCATACTCCAGACCACTAAGAAGGGTGGTTTAAGTGTTGAAGATTACATTCTAAAGATGACCACGATTGCGAATAACATTAAAGCTGCAGGACAATCAATTTTTGATGATTAAGGTTGTCAATTTTACCCGATGGGTCGGGTACCCAGTGATTCGAGTAGGGTAGGAAACACAAAAATTGGATAACGGGTCGGGTGAGGTAGTACCCGAAAGCTATAGTATCGGGTACAGGTAGAGTACGGGTATATAGTTTGTACCCATTACCTGATTACCTGATTAATACATTAGTGGTACCCTATCCATACCCTACCTGATATATATTATAAATTTAAATATATGAATATAATAATAAAATATTTACGATAGTTAGTTTTAAAAATTTATATATTTTTATTACCACACTTATTTTATGTAATATGTTAACATAATTTATTTATATCTAATTCAAATATTATAAAATGTATATATTGCTATCATGTTTCATATTATGATAAATATCATAATTTATGAAATATTATTTACATTTATACTATAATATAAACGATATAATATCAATATCAATGCATCATATTTACTCTAAAAATTTTAAGATTACTTTAGTCGCTAATTAGAATAAGAAAGAATTTCCCTCACATTCACATGACAAATTCTAATTTATTTAAAATATTTTAGTATAATATATTGAGAATTGTTGTTGTTGGAGACACTATTAATATTATTGAATGAATCTTAAAATAATTCAAAATACTAAGACTTCTTTTCTTAAATGAATAGAATAACCTAACCACACACACACACACACACGCACATACACGGGGGAAAACATATATTATAATATATATATAATCAATATGATTTATGAATGTTACTAAATTAGTGTTGGTATTAAAAACTAGAAAATTTATTTTAATTAAATAACAATTTAATTTAATTAATATATTCAGGTACCCGTTTACCCGATGGGTAAAGCCCGTACCCTACTCGATGACAAAAATTGGATGACAGGATAGGGTACGAGTAGGTAAATTAGTTTCGGGTAGGGTATGGGTATGGTCGTATCCGCACTCTACCCTACCCGTTTACACCCCTACTGATGATGACCTGATTCTGCATATTCCGAATGGAATAGGACAGGAATATGAATATGTAATTGTGAATATATCATCACGACCTGGGAATTTAATTCTATTTGAACTACAATATGTGTTGCAAACTCATGAAATGCGTCTTAAGCAATTCAATATTGGTGACATTCTACCTCAAACTGTGGCTATTGGAAATCAGAGCTCACCTAATGTCAACGTGGCTACTAAACAGTCCAACGTTTACTTTAAAATGTTTATAGGTGTGGCTTTTCTGGTGGTAGGTCTCGTGGTAGAGGCAGGTTTGGCAGAGGAAGTAGGCTAATCTGTCAAGTTTGTTGCAAAAACTAACACTCAGGCATTAAGTGCTACAAACAGTTTGATGATAATTACACTGGATTTGAGCCTGTTAACTAGTCAATAACCTCATATTCTCCTTCTTAGCACACAAACACACATACACAGATCATGCTCATATGGTTCATCAACATAAACCTTTCAGTAAGCTCCATCAGCTAAACACACATCAAAACCAACATGTTCCATCTATTACTTGGTTCTCCTCCTAGTTCTTGTTCTGGACCAGCTCAAGCATACTCTACCTCACACTCTCATGAATCAGAATGGTACTTGGACAGTGGAGCCACACATCATATCACCAGAAATTCCCAGAACATGTCAATGTAGACCCCTTATCAAGGTAAGGACAAGTTGTTAGTTGGAAATGGCTCATCTATTCTTATAAGTCACATAGGCCATACCTCAATACCTTCCATGCATGCACAAGTAGCTATAAATCTACATCAGATTTTGTTTGTTATTTAAATAATTAAAAATCTTCTAAGTGCATCTAAACTTCTATGTGACAACAACATTTACATTGTCTTTTAATCCTCTCATCACAAGACCTTACTGAAGGGAGCTGTTAAAGATGGCTTGTATCAGTAAAACCTTTCTCACCTCAATATGAAGCTACCTCCAACACCACACTTCCCAATATCTGATCCTAGACAAGTCATCTCAACACATGATATCTCTCCTCAATTTCACACTGCTGCTGTATCTAGAAGTAATAGGAAATCTACCAGTCTTTCAAATACACATAATGATAATGTCTGGAACAATAAACTAGGACATTCTTGTATTAATGTTATTTCTCATGTGTTCAAACCCCTTAATGTGACATGTAATATCTCAAATATTCATTTTTGTGAAGCTTGTAAACTTGGGAAAATGCATCAGATGAGCTTTGTTCCTTCTACCCATTCTACTTCTTTTCCTTAACTTGTGCACACAAATGTCTGGGGTCCAGCATCTTTCCCATCTAGAGAAGGGTTTAGATATTATATTCATTTTATTGATGATTTCTATACACCTAGATCTTTCCACTTAACAATAAAGCTCAAGTAGCCTCCACCTTCTTAAACTTTAATAGCATGGTTGAAAGGCAATTTAACACCCAAATCAAAACCATCAAGTCTGATTGGGCCTTTAAACTTCCCTCCTTACATTGGGAATCAATACCAAGAGTGGATCATTTCAAAATCTTTGGTTGCGTAGCGTACGCACTAATTCCATCTCACACTCATGAGAAATTTGATGAAAAAGGTAAAAGGCTGCTCTTCATTGGCTACAGTGATGAATCTAAGGGATTTCGACTCGTTAATCCAACAATAAATAAAATCATAATTTCTAGAGATGTTGTATTTAATGAAGGTGTTGCTTGGGATTGGAAAGGAAAACAAATTGTGAGTGAACCAATTTATTAAGATCCACTGCCAACACAAAATGATGCAACTCCTACTCTAAGAGTTGAATCAGATGACGAGAGTCGAGTTGAATTAGATGACGAGAGTCCTCCAAGAAGGACATGACTACTTAGTGAAATCTACGAGTCTTGTGAATTTGGATTATTCTCTAGTGAACCAAAATACTTTGAAGCTACATTGGCCGATGAGAATTGGAAAAGGGCAATGAATGTAGAAATATCCACCATCAAGAAGAACAAGACTTGGGAGCTCGTCGATCTTCCCAATGGAAAGAAAATAGTTGGGTTAAAATGGATTTTTAAAATCAAGTATGATGAGATGGGTGAAATTCAGAAGTACAAAGCTCGACTTGCCGCAAAAGGGTATTCTCAATAGCCTAGAATAAACTTCACTAAAACCTTTGCTCCAGTCGCTAGAATCAAAACAATTCGAACTGCTCTAGCTTTGGCTGCTTAGTTGGAGATATGTGTTTATCAACTCGATGTGAAATCAGCTTTCTTAAATGGAGATATAATGGAAGAGGTCTATGTCGACCAGCCGGAAGGTTTTAAGATCAAAGGACAAGAAGAAAAGGTTTATCGACTGAAGAAGGCCCTTTTATGGCCTAATGCAATCACCTCGTGCTTGGAATAACAAAATTAACAGCTTTTGTTGAAAGTGGCTTCAGACAAAGCTCAAGTGATTTTTCCCTCTATGTGAAAATTTTTGAAAAAGATCTTCTTGTGGTGTGCCTTTATATAGACGATCTCATATACTTCGGCACAAACACAAGTTTGGTGGAAGATTTTAAGGAAAACATTATGAAAATTTTTGAGATGTCTGACTTAGGTCTCATGCGATTTTTCTTAGCATTCAAGTCAAGCAAAGCCCGGGAAATTTTTTTCTTTGTCAAGAGAAGTATATCGATGATCTTTTTAAGCGATTCAACATGAGTCAGTGCAAGCCCGTCTCTACTCCAATGGCATTAAATGAAAAATATCAAGTTCACAATGATGCAGAAAAAGTTGATGCCACCCTTTATAGAACATTGATTAGATCATTGATCTATCTCAACACAAGACTGGACATCACTCACTCTGTAAGTCTACTTTCTTATTTTTCGAGTGAACCAAGCAAAATTCATTTTGTAGCAGCAAAAAGAATTTTGAGGTACTTAAAGGGTACAGAGAATCAAGGCATTGAGTTTAAGAAAGAGAAAAAAATTCAAGCTTGTTGGCTACATAGATAGTGATTGGGCGGGATCACTAGACGATCGAAAAAGCACATCCGGCTATGTGTTTTGCCTTGGAACAAATGCTATATCATGGAGTTCAAGGAAACAAAATTTTTTGCCTTATCATCCGCAGAGGCAGAATACGTTGCATCTACAGAAGCTGCATGTGAAGCAGTTTGGCTAAGAAAACTTTTGGAAGATTTGAAGTTTAATCAAAATGAGGCAATTACAATTTTCTGTGACAATATATCAGCAATTGCTATGACAAAAAATCCCATCTTTCATGCTCGCTCCAAGCATATCGAGTTACGACATCATTTCATCTGTGAGCTTGTGAATGAAGGGAAGAAACGCATGAAGTTCATCAACATCAATGATCAACCAGCTATGCTTTAACTAAAGCTATCACCGCCGACAAATTTGAAAAATTCAAGAAGCAAGTCAAGATTTCAAATTAAGGAGGAGTGTTGAAAGGTTAATTTGCAATTCAATGAACAAAGGAGTTTCGTTGAATGGGAAATGGTCTAAAGAAAATGTAGTCAAATCTTTAATGTCTAAGTAATTGGAAGATTTAAGTAATTGCTAGTTCATGTATAATCTCTTGAAATCTATGTTTTTGGAATCCTCCATTGCACACTATAAATAGTTTTGCCTTCATTTGTAATCTCATTCAAAATTTTTAAAAACTTCAATATTAAAAATAGAGTGAGCAGTAGGTACTCAATCTATTTCATAAATTTCTTCTCATTTTTTTCATTTCAAAACCTATCATTGCTTCCGTACCCAACAAACACGAGCAAATCCGTCAAAAAAGGTATGCCCCAATAATAAAATGGCCTGAATTAAAGGAAAAAAAGTAAAAAGGCTCGACAACAACCATCAAGACATAGATAACTCACAAAACAATATCCAGATTGATCCAAACATCACAAGACTTGAAATGGTTGCAAAATAGAAAAGGCTCATTTAAAGGCACCAACAAAAATAAATAAGGATATCTTACAATTTGGTTTTCTCGTCATGATTTATCCATCCAATAAAACCACTTAAATCACTAAAAAGCCTCATTGTTGTCGACTGATTCCACCTAAACCTGAAATCTGCCAGACTTGAGGTGACTCGCGGATTCGGACTCGGCCCTACTAATTTACCTGTCACACTTGCATCGCTCATGCACCTTCAACACGCACATGCAGCGGCAGGGACTAAATTTATGGTCGGCGCATTATGGGTTTTCGGCGACTGATTTCGTGGTGGATTGATTTGAAATAAACGATGATGATTTATCACCACCGCGAATTTAGGGATAGGGTTTAACAAATTATTTTGGAAGAGAAAGAGCAATCGTTGAGATGTATAAATAGAGAGAAGAAAGATCTGAGGGTTAGGTGTAAAGATGATGGAGTTGAGAGCAAATTGTCATAATTTTGGGGCAAAAAAATTAATAGTAAAAAAAAGAGCAAAAGTTGTATCTTAGTGGGTAATAAAAAAAAGATGTGGAATCTAGTGGATAAAAAAGCCTTCCGATCTGTATTAAATGGTCATTTTCAAAAAAAAAAAAAAAAAGAGGACATGTAGGAAGAAGAATTTAATCAATTTTATTTTTGTCATTCTCTAATATATAGAAAAAAAAAGTTATATAAAAAGAGAGTTTAATCGAGTTTATTTTTGGCACTCACTAATAATTTCTTTTCCATTAATTTCCCTTTCATTTTTGTAGTTTAGAATGACTATTACACCATTTAATCCTGAGATTCTCTTTTCAATTCCAACGATGATACCTGATGATCGTACCATATGTGCTGATAATCAACAAAAGTCTCTTTCACGTTAAACTTTTCTTTAAGAAGTCAGTTTTCTGTCATGACCAAGTGTACATTATTATATCAAGATTGACTAACCATATGGGTTTAGAAATGTTGATCGTTAATATAGATACTAATATAGTAACAAAATTAAGAATGTCGTATTCAACAAAGTTTTTCAGAATTTGCAAATCATATTAATTTCAATAATAGTCTTTGTATGGGTCAAGTTATTTATTGTATTCGATCTATGAGAAATAATGAAATCATCTCAAATTAAACCACTTAAATCTACATATATAATTACTTAATTAGTAATTCTAATTAATTAAAAACCAACAATATTCAAAATTTCCATGCGATAAAAGATTAAAAAAACAGTTGTGCAATGCATCGGTAAAATACTTGTGTGTGTGTGTGTGTGTGTGTTTCTGTGTGAAGATAAAATTGTCTATATAAGACAATTGTCTTGGTTCCCGTTAAATAAACTTTATAAATTCTCACGCGGTGCATTTACATTTACTTTAGATTATGTCTTATGTGAGATCTGTTTCATAATATAAAACCACTTTTTACCGTACGCTATCATTTAATTCGTTCCAATCCGCTCCAAACCGCCCCAATCTATTTATTTAATAATAATTAAAAAAACATGCTTTATTCATTTCTCAACAACAAACTGAAAATGGGACCAGAACGCAAAACGGAAAAAAGAGGAAATACGAGAGATAGAGATGTATGATTGATGGGGTGCTTTGTTATTACTGAAGTTTTTAGGGGTGTATTACAAGAGAGAAGTGTGATTGATTAATATTTTGTAAATAATGAAGTCTTTGGGAGGTTTTGAATAAACGAAAAATATTTATTAATTTTATTTAAAATATTAAGAGCCAAGATAAAATATTTAACATTGAAAAGTCATATAATTCATTTGCAATTACTATCAATATTTAAAATAATAAATAGAAACTATTATTTGACATATATGACACTTATTTAAAAGGTATCTATCGACCATCAAGTACAAGAAAAGCCAATGTTTCTTATGTCAAAATAAAATAAAATATTTCAGTATACTGTTCTATAATTTTGTATTTAAAATTTTGGCAACTAGTTATTGGTTAAATAAAAAAAATTCTCTAAAATATTTCCTAGTCTCTGACTCCGCCGCAACACCACACGGGCATTTTGGTCAATAAATTACAACGGCTAGTAAGATCGTAGCCGTTGGATATGCACTAAAGCAAAGCACGCTCCTCGAGGCAATAGTCGGCCTTCAGTCCGAGAGTGAGATTAATCAAGCAAAGGCTTCAACTCTGTCCCTTCAAACCCCTGTAAAATCCTTAACCAGATCTCCCTAAAATTTGTCTTCTTCTATTGTTAGGGTTTTTGTTGTTCGGTAAATCAAAATCTCATCTCGTCAGCCTGTACAACAACAATGAACCTTAACATCTTCAAGAAGAAAACGTCGCCCAAAGGTAATCCTCATCTTTTTTTTTTTTTTTTTAATTCTCTAGGGTTCTCCCCTTTCTTTTGCATTTTCTCTATATATGTTTGCGTTCTAAGAGAATTACGTGCATTTTATTTTGGGAAATATCATTCGCTCTTTTTTATTGTTTTATTTAAATTTTGTATTCAGCCCTATTTTGGCCGTTTCTTAATTCTGAGGTTCGTAGCTGGGCTGGGCTTAGAATTGAGATAACTTAATTAATTGGTTAGCAGAATTTGAATAATGATATGGTGTGCTCTTGCAGATGCACTGAGAACCAGCAAAAGGGAAATGGCGGTTGCCACAAGAGGTACTTCGATCTTATTGGTTTGAATGATAATCATAATTTGAATAATTGTATTTTTTTTATTTGCATAACTGATCATTTACTCAAGCATGTTGATTTGCTCCAAATACCTAACAATACTATGTATGAGATAGTGCTGTAAGTGATTTTATAGACCTTTCTTTAGGGCTTTATTGCATTTGCAAAATAAATACACACAGGTGAAGGTGTGCATCTCCTATAGTATTATAGAGATTTTAATGCGCATTTTTTACAAAAGTGCTACAATTGGAAGGAATTTGTTAGGCTTTCGATGGTCTGATTGTCTAACATTTGTTGATTGAAAACTAAATCCTCTTCTTTTTCATTCTTTCCTGTTCGCTTCTTTTTTATAGTTTTTATCTTCCATAAATTGATTACATGGCTATCGAGAGATTAAAACTTTATGGGTTTTATGATATTTGTTATCCTAACATTCATTTTTTCATGATGTAGTGTATCATAATCTTACTTGAGAAATCCTGAACTTTAAGTGGTCAGTACTTAAAGATAGTGACAACTAGCATTAGAAGTTGCTTTCATCCCAGATAGTGAGTAAACTTTGTGAGAGTGCAATTTAGGAGGAAAATAGAACAAGATGAAATATAAGTAAATACTATACCTTTTCAGAAAGTTGATAGTTCTCTTAAAATAGAAGGTTCTGTCAATAATGAAAAAACTGGGACCTTTCTGGCGGAGTGTATGTATTCCTTTATCCCTTTCCGCCATTAAATCGCCTTCAGAGTTTTACATGACTATGTGCCTGTTGATTTTCTCTCGATTTTTTCCTCATCTCTGTTGATTTTGTTATTATATTTACAGGCATTGAACGCGAGATTGCATCTTTACAAATGGAGGTATGTTGTTTGCCACTTGGGGAATTTTTTGATATACCACTAAATACCCCTGTCGATCTTTAATTCATCTGCCTTCTTGTGATAGTCTAATGAGAAAAGCTCACTTTTTGTTTGTCTGCAACTTTTAGGAAAGGAGACTAGTGGCAGAGATCAAGAAAACAGCTAAAACTGGAAATGAGGCAAGTTTTAATGGTCTATTTTCGGTTACTTCCAGTTTGAATGTAAAGTTGGTTGTAACCATCAGTTACTTGTGGCGCTAGTTTGAAATGATGCCTCAAGGCGAAATGTTTTTACTTTTACATATAATCAATTCTTTAATTCGACTTGAAAAGTTGTTGAAGATATATGCCAAGTCACCACAAAATTTCACATACAAAAAAATATTTGTGTCAAACCAGGCTGCTACTAGAATCTTAGCTCGTCAATTAGTTCGGCTTCGGCAGCAAATAACGAACTTGCAGGGCAGTCGTGCCCAGATCAGAGGCGTGACAACTCATACACAGGTCTTATTTATTTATTATTGTTTTGAATAACATCATGTGACTAACATTTCCCATTATTCACACATTTGGCAAATAGGCCTTGTATGCCAGCACTTCAATTTCAACAGGTATGAAAGGTGCAACCAAGGCCATGTCTGCTATGAACAAGGTAATTGTACTTCAGTTTCAACTAAAAAAAGTGAATAAAGATATGGTTTCTTGATTCCAATGCATTAATCAAATATTTGTGTCACCTTCTTCAGCAAATGGAACCTGCAAAACAAACTAAAATGATCAGGGAGTTCCAGAAACAGTCAGCGCAAATGGACATGACGGTGAACTTTTGCCTTTTCGAATTTATCTATTTCTCCATACTTTCTAGTTAATTTGGCTTATTCACTGAAATTCAACCTGACTTGATATATGATCTTTTCTGTTCACAGATTGAAATGATGTCTGATGCAATTGATGAGACATTAGACAAAGATGAGGCCGAAGAAGAATCTGAAGAACTTACTAACCAGGTTCAGTAATAATGACGTCTATTAAAACACCTCTATCCAACTTTTTGCTATCCAAGTGTCAAGATTTCTGAAAGAACTTTTCTATGTGTTCATATTTTATTTTATTTTCCTTTAGGTGCTTGATGAGATTGGTGTTGACATCGCATCACAGGTTGGCTTCTTTTCTTAAGCTTTTACAAAGTCTACTTTCTTCTCCTCCCTACATAATATTGTTAATGTGTTATTGCTGATTCTGATCTCAAAATTTTCCTTTCAACAGTTATCTTCAGCCCCGAAAGGTCGGATTGCATCGAAGAAAGTGGAAAATGTTGCTGCTCCTAGGTATTATTATGTCTCTCCGGTTTTTGATCCTACAAGTATCCTTTTTGACAAAAACTTGTGTCAAATGCCCTTGACCACTTGGCTAAATCCAATTCCCTTTTAAAGTTTTTAGTTAGTTTATTTTATTTTTGTTAATTTTTTTTTTAAAGATTTAGTTCTAAGAGACCTGCCCAACCATTAGGCGGGGTTTGACACGAGTATGCTTTTTTTTTTTTTAAACCTAAAATCTCCCCTGTTTTCAAGGGAAAATAGGTGTTTCTTTAGTGGCATCATGTCATATCTTATTAGTTATTATTCCTCATGGCCCCTTTTTGAAGTGATCTAATAGACCACAATTTGCGTAGTACGTGTGTGACACATTCCATGTCAAATATCTTTTTGGAAGTATATCGCTCTTCTGGACCACCATGTTCTGAAAGTTTACACTTCTTTGCTTTATATCATGCTCTTTCTCTGGCTCTGGATTATTATCCCATTTTTATAAGAGTTAATTGGTGGTCGTGGGTATGAAGTGTCGGATATTTTGTCTTGTGGATTATTTTATATTTAAATAATAATAAATAGATAACTGCTTGAAAATTGAAACTACAATAATTTAGAGAGTGGATGGCTGGCTGATCTATTTGTGTGAATTGACAGTGCTGCTGCTGCATCGAATGATGTTGAGGACCTCGAGAAAAGGCTGGCTTCTCTGCGACGAATATGAATTTAGCTCATAAGAATCATAATTTCTTGTATTATATTATTAGCTATCCCAGAGAATATATAGTATCGAGTAATAATCACTATAGATGAATTAAACACTTGAACATGTTTACAGGACTTGTACTTTTTTTTTTTTTTTTTTAATTACTGTATTTTCTTTTGCACTAATTAATATTGAGGAATGGAGATGACCTGATTGTGGAGTGTGATCTCATGATTCATTGAAGAATATCAGAGAGTAGCCTAACACATTATAAACATTATAATTCAAAACACCTAACACAATTCTATTTCACAATCTTTTGGTGGAAATACTGAAATTGGGCCATAACCGAATTCAATTTATTTATAATATCTTCGTCTTGTTGCTGATTGTTGTGCTGTTTTCCATTTCCAAGCTTAGTTAACTATGCCTATCATGTTGAAAAGTTGAGGCATTGCGTAATGAATGATGAGTACGGCCAAAATGATACTTGTAACATTCTGTAACATGTTGTATCGAGAATAGCAATAAACTCTTTTTACTCCTTTGTCTGCGTGTCTCAACTGAAATCTAAAAATTGAAATTGAATACATATTACAAGAATATGACGTCTTTCCATTTTATTTAACTTTTTAAATTTGTTTCAATTGATTAACCATATTTTTAATCCAATCAAGGGTATTATGGGCTTTCCGATTATTTCAACTAGTACACTTTTGGAAAACTGGCTCACGCAACGCATGCACATTTTTTCTTTCTTTCTTTCTTTCTTTCTTTCTTTTTAATCAATTTTGGTTTTTACGGGGAACAACGGGACACATGGGCATGAATTGGACGAGGCTTTTATTTTTATTTTTAATATAGTTACGATGATGAATATAAACACGGTGAATGATAAATATGAAATTATAAATATATAATTATTATATATTCATCATGTATGATAATTATATAAGGGCACATTATAAATATATACATGACTGTTTTAATATCTGTGTATTACACGGAACTAATTTTAAGAGAAATATAAAAATATTTGTGATAATTAAAGAGTTTTAAATTAAAAAAAATCAAATGATGTATTTTCAATTCGTGTCCTGTACATGTTTAATCTATTAATTAATTAATTATTATTAAATTATTTTATATTTTAATATTTATATTAAATTTATTAATAATTTTATTAATATACTTAGAATTTTTTTAAAAGATGTCATATTTTCAACATGTGTCTAATCTCTACTTATTAATTATTATTAAATAATTTTATATTTTAATATTTAGATTAAATTCATTAATAATTATTAGTTAAATAGTTAGAAAAATTCAAAAGATGACATACTCTAAACCACATTGTAACAATGTCTAATTAATATTTATTAATTGTTACATAATTTTATTTTTTATGTTTAAATTGAATACATTTAAATATTTACTATTGCAAATAAATCGTTTGCCTATATTAAATATTTGAAATTTCAAAAATAAGAATTATTTCAACTTTCATTGAATAAAAAATACTTAATTATTTTAATAATTAAATTTTCTTTTGTAATTAAAATTATTTTATATTTAATTTATCTTTTAATTAAGATAACTTATTATATTTTTATATTAGAAGAATAATTTTTTTAATTAAATAAAACTAAATTACTAAATTAAAAAGAGTGTAATAAAAAATATTAAATTAAACAACATAAAATAAAAATAAAAATATTAAATTAAAAAATATATAATAAATAAATATTGAGCTCGAATCACATATAAACAAATGATCACCAAAATATTTGCGAAGTTTCTAATAAACATAGTGCAATCAATATACTGGTAATTATTTATTTTCAAAACCGTATAATCCGTGCAACTTGGAACTAGTCGACGGAAAAAAAAAAAAAAAAAAAAAAAAAAGAAAAAAAGCAAAAATAGAAACGAAAAGAAAAACTACTAATAGCCAATTATTCAATAAAGATAAGATAATATGTACATTGGACAGAGAGAGAAAATAATTTTCTAATCAAGTCTTCTCCGTTGAAGACATTCTCCAGAAAGTCAACCGCAGCTTTTCGCGATTTTCAACGGAGAAGAAAAGAACAAATTTCAATCTCATCCAATCCAATTGCAATCCCACTAGATCTGATTGCATTGTTTATTATTGTTACAGTAATTTGTTTTTTTACAATCCCAGGGAAGGGATATCCAGCTTATTCTCGCTCAACAACCTTTCAGCCTATCCGGTGGTGAGAAATCTACTTTTCTGTTTCTAATTAAGTTTTTCTCTTTTTTACTTTTACCCGCTTCAATCGCTCGACCGGTTTCATGCTTAATGCTCACAATTTTGGCACAAATTAAGATTTCTGAAAATCGGATCTGTCTTCTGTATATCGTCTTTCATTTTCCCTCCTTTTTTCAGGTCTGTGATTGTGTAATTAAAACTTGTCGATGATTTTTGGGGGAGAGAGAGAGAGAGAGAGTTCATTGTGCGGCATTTATGTTGGTTTTCTGTTCTAATGTATCTCATAGTGCTGTTATATCAATGTTACAAAGTGTGTACATTTCGATAAATTACATCATCTCAGTTGATTTGAATTTTGGCAAGGAAATGTGTCATGAGTTTTTTACTTTCTGCGCCAATTGAATGTGGATAAAAGTTAAAATCTGATTTTAACCCTGTTTTGTTTTTTTGGTTTTTGGATTTTTTTTTTTCTTTTGAGTTAGCAGATATGCAGAGCCAACTTGTATGCAATGGGTGTAGAACCGTCCTCCTTTACCCCAGCGGAGCTACAAATGTTTGCTGCGCCATATGCAATATGGTCAATGCTGTGCCACCACCAGGTAATAGCAGCTGTTTATTTAGTTATTTTTTTACCACAAAATTCATGTATAGTTTTAAATTGGATTCAATAATGAGTTATATGCTCTAGAATTGTTTTGATTTCCCTTCTCAAAGTATTATCACACAACACGAGGGCATAATTGTCTGTGTGTAGGGATGGAAATGGCTCAGTTGATATGTGGAGGTTGTCGTACGTTGCTCATGCATGCGCGTGGAGCAACCAGCGTGAGATGTTCTTGTTGTCACACAGTGAACCTTGTGCCAGGTATATATATATATATATACAACACATGATAATTGGTGGTCACATTTGCAAGTTACGCTAGAATATTTTATTGTTTTTTTTTTTTTTCCGATTAAGCTGCGCGCTCATTAGGTGATTATTATTACTGAATGATGGAACTGCAGGTGCAGCAGCAGCTCCTCCTCCTCCTCCACCTGCTAATAATGTCGCTCATGTCAACTGTGGAAATTGCCATACTATGCTCATGTATCCTGCTGGAGCGCCATCTGTCAAATGCGCAATTTGTCACTTCATCACTAATGTTAATGTTAGTACCTTTCTTTCCCAAACTTTTTCACCGTGTACATAAAAGATTTGCTTTCTTGTATTTATTATTTTTTGGGGGGGAGTGAATATATTATGCTACTGTAGTTTAATAAATCTTGTGCATATTACATTAATGTGTATACATAAGACAAAGAAAATAGAACAAATATTGAATCCTGTTTGTTCTTGGACTCAAATTATGGATTTGGATTCTGAATCCAATACCCGTTTGTTCTAGGATTCCAACTCTCAATCCTCACCCAACAATTTCTGACATGATTTGACATCTATCATAATATTACCATTACTCTATTTTTATTTACATTTAATGAATACAACTTAATACTATAAAATAATACAATGGCACTACTTTTCACATACTTTTCAAACTTGATTTGACTTCTATATTAAAAAGTAGAAGATTCTAAAACCTACAACAAACAAAGATTTTTACTATTTACAGAACTCTCGATACCCAAGATTTTGAATACCAGGATTTAGAATCCCAACGAATCCTAATCCAAACACCCCCTATATTTTTTAGGGTTGAAGAATCTTTTTTTGCCCCTGTAAACTGGTAAAAAGTAGTGTTACTAGCATAAGCCAGTTATTTGAATCATTGGGAATCACTTTAAACACTTTATACTTGTGTTAGATGTTGATCAACTGTCACTCATCTCTACCGCTTTGCACAGATGGGTGACACAAGAGTACCTATTCCTGTACAAAGATCTGTTGGGAACTCTACTTCTGCATCGACACAGTCTAATTCAACGGTGTTCCTGTTATCTTCTGCTTTACCACAACTACACCCAAAAAAAAAACAAAACAAAACTGATTGTGCATTTTATTGGTTTTGAACTGGTTCTTGTTTTGCTGCAGGCAGTAGCCCATTCTAATAACCAAACGGTCGTTGTGCAGAATCCCATGACCGTTGATGAGAGTGGCAAGTTGGTGAGTTCTTTCATCATTTACTCCTTTTATCATTTTTTAAAAAAATTTAAAATACTTGCAGTTCATTATTGCAATAAACGCTGATATGGTTTTTTTCATTGGCGGTTAGGTGAGCAACGTTGTGGTGGGCGTCACAACATAGGAATTTAAATGTAACGGGACATCCATGATTCGGTTCTTTGGAGAGCCTTGTTCGGCTTTCCTGATATAGAGTTATTTTGTGCATATTGTGACTATGAGTAATATTTGACTATATAATTAATTGGTTGCAAAACACCAGATAAAAATTGGGTTCGCACCCCATTATGTGGGGTGAACTCATGGGATTTTGCAGTTATTTGCATTGTTATGCCACTGAAGATTTGTATTTTTCATCTGTAACTTAGCAGAGTGAATAGACGTTGACATTTGTTGTTGTTGTTGGAACTTGGATGGAGTAAAATGCGTGGAATATTATATTTTCTTTTAGTATTTTTACCTTAGAGAGAGAAAGCAAATGATCGGCTATGTTAATTGTAATTGTATGTATCATCAACGCACAATGTTAGAAACTTAGGAATTAAGATAACAAAACTTGGATTAATGTTATCTACCGCATATCATCAATGTTCATGACAATAAATAAATAAAAATAAATGAAATATTGCAAGGATCAGGAAAGGGTATAAAGGGTCATTGGAAAAAAAATGATTTGAATTGAGGCCACATGTTTTGCAACAACTGAAAAAAAGAAAAAAGAAAAGAGAGATAGTCAATTCCTCTAGTCCTGCCCGACAAGATTTCACAATGAAAATGATAATGCATTTCCTTTGTTTAGGTTGTGAAACCAAAAAGATGGTAAAAGTTAGATCATTCAAAAATTGCATGCCTGGAATATTACTGGAGAAGATAGGCATGGAATGCGGGTGCGGGCTCCGCATGCATGCCAATAGAAACTTCATTTCAGGCTATTAATTAATTATTATTAATCACTCAATATATATAGTTAAAGAAAAAGAGACTTTTAGACAAAATTTATGTTAAAGGCTTCCACTAGTAAATATTTGAATTAAGAAACAAAAGGCACATTAATAATATATATATACCATGATTTGACAAATCCTCTTTATTAGCTTTTACCTAACTAAACAAGGGTGGGATTTGGTATAATAGTTGTCGGCAAAGGAAATGATGACGAAAGACATATATTTTTTATTTGGATCGAAAGATAATTTATATCTTAACCGTTGCATTCTAAGATTGATATATACTGTGCCATACATCCAAATTTTTTATTATGTCGTGATTTGATATGTGTAGTAAAAATTATTATTACCACTCTAAATTTAATTTTATTTAAATGCTAATACAAATGCCAACACAAATAAAAGAAATAATAAACTATTGCAATATCACTCAATACAACGACAAAACGAATAGTCATGCTACTCACTATACTCTAAATATCAAAACTTTTGAATCTCATAACTCAAATCTCAATGAATTTTATGAAATTGAAATCATTAACTCCAAATTCTTTACATATATATAAATACGGTCTAAGGTGTCGCTGTCTAAATAAAGCACAGGATTCAGAGGAGCGGTATAGATGGTGGAATGTTAACAATAAATTAAATATGAGCATCACCTTTTAGGATTTTAATGATTTCTTTCCATGGAAAAGTGCTCAACTTGCTATCTTTTTATGCATGGCAAAAGTAAATCAATTCTTGACATCTACTATAAATTAGTTAGTTACCCTTTTCTTAATTTCCCATCACAGACAGTACTATAAGCTCCTTTTTTTTTTTTTTTCCTTTTTTTTTTTTGGCGTGTGTATAATGAAGAGAAATATATGAGGAAATGGGAAAGGTGAGATGGGATATGCCTGGCTCCCTGTATGCCACACGGCGACGGCAATCCGACGGACGGATCGCCGGAGGCGGGCGGCGTACGAGGAGCCAAGCATGCCGTGAACCACCGTCGTCAACCCTTCCCGCCCTCTCCACTTCTCTTTTCCGGCGAGGCAGTGTACATATTGCTTTCTTGAAATTTTTTGTTACCTTTTACTTTTTTTTTTAAATTTAGGGCTCCTATTTTTTTTTTTTCATGCTTCATTTGATTAATTTCTCTATTCGAATATGACATTTCATTTTTCATCTTAGAAGATCGATCGAGAGATGAAGAAAATTGAAGCAAAGAAGGATTTCAAGGAATTTATAAAGTGTGATTTTATTCCGATTTAATTTATTTTCTATGACAAAAGAGCATCCACCGGCCATGCGTACAATTTTGATGGTCCACAAACTACACATTAATCATTGTGAGGCTATGACTAAAAAGACAAAAGGAAGAAAGTAACTGGTGTGATTGGGCCCTTATCCTTGGGCCTCGGAGGTGCTTCTCATGTTGGTTCTTCAGGGTAAATGGGTGGCCCAAAAGGAACTTTCAAACAGGTTAGCTGTAAGCAAATGGGCCTGCTTAATATATTCTGTTCAACATTACTTTGACCTAAAAGTTTCATTTTATTATTTAGATGACATATTATTACACAGTCCTCACCTCAACGAGTTTTTAAGTACGAGCGATGGATTTGTGTTTATTGATATATATGCGATAGGATTATGAATTTTTGGATGAAAACTGATTTTTTGTTATTTAAATTGATAAAATTGAGTGAATATTTTTTAGTGCAATCATTATGTATAAAATGATAAAACATTTGTCTCATGTATACATTGCAAGTGCCTTGTCAATATAATGACAGATTTTAGAGCTAAAACGTTGTGCCCTATACTTATATTGTTGTGCTATTTTCTTTCTTTTATATCCCCAATTAATTGTTGAAATAAGAAATCAAAACATTTTTGAGATGAAACTTCCAAAGTTACTCTTATTTATTTTAATGTTTTAATATCTTCAAAATGAGCTTTGCAAATAAAATTATATTTAAATGAGAGTAAAGTAGTAATTTGTAAGATTTTTAACTTACTTGAAATCTTCTTAGAAGACTATTTTATACAAAAAGAAGTATACAAGAAGAAACTTACTTTGTACTTATTTAAAACACGAGCTTGGTAAATATAAGTTAAAAATAACTTTTTGTGTCCATAAATCTAATTTTCAAATAGCTCCATATAGAAACTTTTTTTAGAAGCTAGGTTTGAAATATAAAATGAAATGACAGTTTTGTACTTAAATCGAAAAAAATTTATTTATTATTATTATTTGCATACAAAAATTATATAACTAAAATTTTGATTAAATAATAGTTATAACAATCTAAATTAAATTTAATATATTCAAAAAATTTCAAATTAAGAAATGTTTCTAAATAATAACTTTTAGTAATGACTATTTATTTCGTAAATATTATTTTAATTATTCAATATATTATATATTATCAAAAGAAAATAGAAAGAATGAATTGTAAGAATATCTTTTTTGTTCATTTTATATAATTAAATAACTATTAGCTCACAATTATTTACAAAAAATTATATAAAAATGAATACTTAAATCAACTAATGTAATCAGCAACAATTAATATAATCATGGGATAATTCCCATTCAATACACATGTGTACAAATATATTCTCATATAATCACTCCAAATTCTTCAATCCCATTTAGACCAAATACTTACCATTAAATTCAAACTTACAACTTAAATAGTTTTTAATACCCCTAAAACCAAAGGATTAAAGATGGTACTATAAAACATTAATTCTGCACATGCCTAATAAGAATTACCATTTTGTATGGAATTCTATCGATGGAATAATTAAAGACTCAATCAACAATAATAATTCATGGTAGTATAATAATTACCATCTTTTATGATTTTAAATATTACCGTATTTTGGTAAAACTCAAATTATATTGCCATTTTGACTTCCTTCTTTATGTATTTTCGGTCAAAATATTAATTCTGCACATGTCCAACAATCATAATTCAAGCGGTCTTTAATGATTATCTATTTTAAACCCAATCCTAATTCATATTTGAATATATATATATATATATATATATATATATATATATATATGTGTGTGTGTGTGTGTGTGTGTGTGTGTGTGTGTGTGTGTGTGTGTGTGTGATATGAGATTTTATGAATATAGTATGAAATTCTTATGAATGTAGTATGAGATTTTATGAATTTAGTATGGAATTCGTAGTATGAAATTGGAATGTTATGAGTTGGAATTCCAAAAAGGTAGTATGAAATTTTATGAATGTAAGTATGAAATTCGTAGTATGAATTGGAATTCCACAATGTAGTATAAAGCTTTTATGAATGTAGTATGGAATTCGATAGTATGAATTGGAATTCCACAACTTAGTATGAAAATTTATGAATGTAGTATGGAATTCGATAGAATTCCACAACGTAGAATGATATTTTTTATGAATGTAGTATGGAACTCGATCGGAGTCCGGCGATTAACACGATACTATGAAATTAATATGAATTTTATTTGAGTTAAAATTCATATTAATTTCATAAAAATAAAAATTGAGAAATAAAATAGGATTAACATGGTAGTATGAAATTAACATGAATCTTATTTGAGTTAAATTTAGGGAAAATAAAAATTGAAAAATAAAACACGTTAGTAAGGATAAATTTGTACTTTTATGTATTAGATTGATTAAATGAGAATCAATACTTTTTAATGAATTTTTTGGGAATAAATATTTTTCTATTGGAGTAATCGGGAATTATCCCTGTAATCATTTATTGGCTATCCATTAATTGACAAATAGGCCAACAATTTTCCAATTTACATATTCAATCCCTATTGGGACAATTAAATGCATCAATCACGAGCCTTGAAGTTAAAAAAATAATCAATGCATTGTGTCTTTGAATTACTTATCCCTTTTTTCTCAATCCGCCCAACTCCGACTAAAACATAAACAAAGCCCTTGGGATCAAATATCACAAGCATTGTTTTCGGGCAAAGGTCAATATTTATATTGTTGTAGATATAACATTTCTTTCTTTCTTTATTTTTATTTTTATTTTTTTGGGAAAAATAATGAATGCATCAGATTTTGTGGACTGTTTTACGAGTTAAAGTGAGTTCCTGGCATGTTCTAGGGCAGGGAAAAATATACTACTACTACTAATAAACTACTATAAACTAATAAGCTAAGCTAGTTGCCTGCCTGCACAAAGCCAAGACCAATGCCGGCTGCACCTACCTACCACCAAACCCCCTCAATTAAATCCTTAATTACTACTAAATCTTGTACTATATGCAATTAATTCAACTTACTGCTTTGCATTTAATGTTCCCTACGTGACAACCTTGAATTAGCCGGGAAAATATACGTACAACCTTCGGTTTATAAGCTTAATTGATTACTCCCTCCGTCCCAAAATGATGGTCCTGCGGTTGGTTTCACACAAATTAAGAAATGAGTAGTTTATATAGTTAAGTCATTAATTTAGTTAATATTTTTCAATTATACCCTTCTCGAATTTATTAATATCAATTAATAATTATAAAAATCAAAACTGATGGTCCTGCGGTTGGTTTCACACAAATTAAGAAATGAGTAGTTTATATAGTTAAGTCATTAATTTAGTTAGTATTTTCCAATTATACCCTTCTTGAATTTATTAATATCAATTAATAATTATAAAAATCAGTGTTGGAATTAGTATATATATTATTGGAATAGTAAGATTTTGCATTGTAATCATTAATTCTCAACTTACGAGGTAGAAAACTAGTATTTCAAGAATATTAATTAAGGGTATGTGTGGAAATGAAAATTTAATGATATGTTAAATATAGTAAGTATAGAATACTAGTATTTCAAGAATATTAATTAAGGGTATGTGTGGAAATGAAAATTTAATGATATGTTAAATATGGTAACTGAACTATTTTTGTGGGACGGAAGAAAATGGAATACTGGACTATATTTGTGGGACGGAGGGAGTATTTTTTTTCCCTTCTAATGTATTTTTAAAAGACTTTGGTTTTCCGAAGAAAACTTAATTAAAGTGCACTTAAAGGTAGGGATCTCGAAATGGGATCACCAAAATAATGGCAGAAAATCACTCGACTTTTTGTCAATGGAAGTAAAGTCAGTCATTGGTCACATGTAATCGGCCAACTTACCACTCATTTCTAGGGACTCCGCATATCCATCTTCTTAATATTTGATTCATATAGTTCAATATTCTTTTAAGAAATGTAATATGTATTACTCCATCATTCCCACAAATATATTTCAATATTCCATTTTCGTGCGTCCCACAAAAATAGTCCAGTTATTATATATAACATATCATTTAGTTTTTATTTCTACACATATCTTTAATTAATATTCTTAAAATACTATTTTTCTACATGGTAAATTGAAAATTGATGATTACACTGTAAAATTTTACTATTCCAATAACATATATACTAATTCCAACACTGATTTCTATAAGTATTAATTGACGTTAGTAACTCCAAGAAAGGTATAATTGAAAAATACTAATTAAATTAATGACTTAACTATATAAACTACTCATAGAAAGGTATAATTAGAAAATACTAATTCCAAGAAAGGTATAATTGGAAAATACTAATTAAATTAATGACTTAACTATATAAACTACTCATTTCTTAATTTGTGTGAAATCAACCGCAGGACTATCATTTTGGGAGGGAGGGAGTACATTTTTTGTATTTAATAGTATTCTTTTATTATTTATATTACTCTTTATTCATGCATTGTGTAATCAACACTATATTACAAAATTAAGAAAATATTTTGCAAATTTGTAGTTTATACTTCTGCTATTCCGTCCACGATTTCATGTCTCACATTTGAGTGTTCATACACATTAAGAATGATATTTAATGTTATAATTATACATATCAAATGATAATACCATATTGCATTAAAAAAATTGAAAAGTATGAATTAATTATAAAATTAGAAAAGTTTTATTTAATTTTCTCGTAGTATAAATTGATAGATATAATGAAATATTTTTTTCCTCTAAAATTCGACAAATATAAGGAGGAGGAGAAAAAATAATAATTTTATTGATTTATTAAAAAAAAAAGTCAATTTGACTATATACTATGTCTGTTCCAAAATGATAGTCTTGCGTTTGATTCAAACAAATTAAGAAATGAGTAGTTTACATTAATTCATTAGTTTAGTTTTTTTTTCAATTTTATCATTTTTAAATTTATTAATGTCAATTAGTACTCATAGAAATCAGTGTTGAAATTGGTATATTTGTTATTGAAATAGTAAGATTTTGTATTGTAATTATTAATTTCAATTTATGAGGTAGAAAAATAGTATATTAAGAAATATTAATTAAGAATATGTGTAAAAATAAAAACTTAATAATATATTAAATATAATTGTACTATATTTGTTGGACGAACGAGAATGAAGTAGTGTACGGAGCAAGTATATAATTTGGACTATATATTATCACTCAAAGTTGATTTAATTCTCTCTGAGTCTGAGAGCATACTTTGCACCCTGATTTTATTATTATTATTTTACGCATTTCTTCATACTTAATTTAATGCACGTTATCTCTTCGATTCCAACCTTGTACTCTTTGTCCTAAAAAGTGAAAAACAAATTTATTAATCAACACAACCATTAAAAATCTATAAGAGGGTCTTATACTATTCGATCTAACCTTGTACTCTGTCTTAAAAAAGATGAAAAAAAAATCAACAACCGTAAAGAGTCTGTAAGAGGGTCTTATAAGTTTGAATTAATCAAGATTGGACATTTTCAAATTGATCAACTCGAATGATCAATACGTCAACTTCAGAATTTGGCGAAAAAAGAAAAAAAGAAATAGAGATAGTAATGAACTCCCACTTTGACTTGTTTTCTGCGTGGCTTGTATAATATAATTAATAAATAAATTCAACAGCAACAAGAAATGATTTTTTTTTTAATAAGAAATTAGCCGGTGGCCAATAAATCAATCCTGGCCGTATTTTATATAATATATCAAACGGCCAAGCTCAAGCGTGATAGGTGAGGTGGCCGGTAGCTGGAGGGCTGACGTCAGGCGTTAGTCAAGTTTCTCGCGTGCGGTTATGTATCAGGCGTGATTACTTGATAAACATCACTCTTATCCTTGGGAGCTTGATTATTTAATTTAATCCAACAAAGTAATCTATATTCGCTCTCTTCCAGGCGGGATTGTCGTTTTGTTGATGAGTCACGGATTATTAATTGAGGTTAAATTAATGATTCCCACAATAAACTATATTATGATTCTTTTTTCCTCACGAGGTGATCTAAGTGTAGCAAGACGGATTCTTGAATTTAGATATTACACTGTCAAGATTTTCGATTTTATATGCAACTTAGACTACGCCACAACACTTTGCCAGGTGTGATTTATCGTTGTTTGTAGACTATTTTATCAAATTTGAGAATTTATATCTAAGCATTACAAATAGATGTAAAGTTTAATTGAGTCGTGTTTCCCACAAAAATGTTTACGGTTCACAATAATTGCTTATTAAATTAAAATAATTTACAATTCTATATAAACAATACTTCAATACTTAGTATATTTGGCTAACAAAATTATATTAAAAACTCTCAAATTTAAAAGGAAGAAAAACTTGCACAATATGCTCAAATACTTTTGAATGAAACTCTACTTATTTTAGTCAGCATAGTATTTAAATCATCGTTACAGGGCCTATTTAGATATTATCAAAGGTTTCGATTGAAATAACAGGACTACTCAGACAAATATTTTCAAAGCAAATAATTTGAACGGAATGGATACATCGATTGAATTTAACATAACCATTCATAGGAACTGTTATACACTTAGTAAATAATGTCATTTATTTGAAAATAATTATCAATCCTAATAAATTTTCCAAGAGTATGTAATTATGATATCTAATGAAAAAAATATTTATTTCAGGCAAATTCTATCAATAAACTAAGGGCATGTTCGTCGTAGGGTTTGCAATACCGTTTTGGTATTTTGAATATTGAATAAATATTCAACCAATAATTATTTAGGGAAAATGTAATTCTTCGTCCTTTAAACTGACCTAGTTTGACATGTAGTCCTCTTTTTTTTTTTTTTTTTTTTCCTATTTACAATTTCATCCGTTTTCTTTTAAAATTTCTGCAATTTCATCTGATTGCCGCCGGACGAATTCAATTGCACCGAACTTTGCTGATTAGGCGACGACTTGTACTGAATTGCCTTTAATTTTGGGGAAATTCGACCATGTGAAAATAAATTAAAAGAAAATATTTTTATTTGCCATGTGGAAATGAATTAAAAGAAAAACATCCCTCCTAAAAAAAAAAAAAAAACCAGCAGCAGATCAATTGGCGAAGGTGGTGACGTGCTTTCCCTGTCATCTTGATGCGTCAGCATTTTTGAGCTTTTGGACGTTGTCCCCAGTGAGGACGAAGGTCCGTCGGAGTTTGTTGAAGGGGAACGAGATCGGCAGAGACTCGACGACGTGAGATCTTTTGATTAGGTTCCAGTAGATTTTGTCGAGACCCTCCGGGTCCGCGACGGCGATTCTGTCGTAGACCGATGTTAATTTGTCGGCGACACCGCCAGATTTGTTGGCAGAGGCCCAGGCCTTGATGAACCGGACGATGGTGCTGTGGTGGTTGGTGAAACCCAGGCACAAGCCGCGATCTGGGAACAGTGTGATCTGGAGGGCTAAGGCTAGGAATACGACGTCGTTTGGTGAGTGCTTCGCTGGCGGGAGCTGGGGGACGCAGCCGTAGAACTCGTCGGCGACTCGGGGGTGGTTGCCAGTGAGGTGGTCGATGTCGGAGCTGGACTCGGTGATGGTGAGCGGGACAGAGTCGCCGACGAGAAGCGGATGCTGGAGTGGAGGGGGTTGATGATGTTTCCGGCGAGTGGGAGAAAATGGCGTAGGGTTTGGCGCAGGGAGTGTTTGAGTTTGGGGACATGAGTTTTTAGGAATTGGGGGTTGGAACAGGGGAAGTCGAAGAAGAGGAGACACTGGACAGGGTGAAAATACAGCCACATTATGTCATAGTGGAGGAGGGGTAGGGTTCCGCCCCGGGGTCCGGGGATGGCTTGATGTCGCAGCGCTCGAGACGGCGGCAACGACTGCTGGGTTCTTTGCCATGGAAATGGTGAAGTCGAATGTGTATTTTCTTTTAATTCATTTCTACATGGCTAAATTTCCCCAAAATAAAAGACAACTCAGCACAAGCCGACGCCTAATCAGCAAAGTCTGGTGCAACTGAATTCGTCTGGCGACAATTGAAATTGCAAAAATTTAAAAAGAAAACGGATGAAATTGCAATCAGGCTACAAAAAAGGAATAAATGTCAAAGTAGGCCAATTTAAAGTACGAAAAATTTCATTTTCCCTAATTATTTACACCTAATCTCTATCACATACAATTTTATTAACACATATAATTAAATATATAAATAAATATAATATTAACATCATTCAATTTTCAAACATGAGTTTGATATATTTCAAATATGATTTAACTTCTACACTAAAAAGTTAAGAATTATAAATTATGTAACAAACAAGAATTAATATTAAATATTAATTCTAAATACTCTAAAATTCTGATTATCATTATTTATAATACTAAAAAACTTAGTCTAAACAAGCCCCAGAGATTTAGTATCGCATGTAGAATGATAATGGTTTTGGGTCTCCTGTAATGTAAAATAATTACAATATGATTCTTAATCACATGGAATGATGCTTCTGATTCTCCTGTTTTGGAAATTAATGACAAATCCTGTGACAGTCTTAACTCAGAGAATCCCAGTGTTAATTTGTTTTGTTGCGAGTGTTTATTTTATTTTATTTTATTTTTTTTATAATTTTTCTTGGCTTTCATGCAGGAACGTGGGGTATGTGTTGTCTCGGCCCAATTCACATACTACTCTACATATAGTATACAAATATTTGGTAGATGCAAGTGAGAGATTTCTAGGGATGGACCACCACAAATCGTAGAGGACTCCACTTGGACAAGAACTATTCAATTTTTAAGTAATAAAATGATATTTCTGTTGGAATTTGTGCTTTCACGAGAAAAATGTATACAAAATTTGTTCAAATTAATCAAGGAAGTAAAAAAAATTAAATATATATATATAGATAGATAGATAGATAAAGAAAGCCCAGAGGCAGAAATTGTTTTAGTATGTGAAGAGTACTATTTAACTGTCTAGCCAAGTAGCTAGAGACATTTTTCTACATTTAAATTCCCAACTTCATGTGCCTGAATTAAATGTATGATTGGGTCACATTCTTCACTTCCACATGACTTGGACTATTGTGGAAAGTGAGGAAATATTAATTATTCTTATCTTATTGAGGGAAAGAAATTAACTCTGGTCTAGTCTTACTGAGGGCACATTTTGTGGGGAAGCAGACACATGTTCAATTCTCATTGGTGTATAAGTGTGTTGATTTTCTTGTTTAGATTAGAACAGATATTTTTTTTTTTTGTAATTTAAGTGAAAGACCGTCAAAAAAAATTAAAAAAATTATAAAAAGTGATGCGAGAACAAGGTTTAAACGTATACTTATTTTAATTAAGAGGGAAGTACCAAAATTTCAATTTTCATCCGACCATGGATAATTTTGTGAAGCATAGCATACCTTCATGAACACTTAATCGTATCTAATACTTCATATATACGTATTTGTATGTTCTTAGAAAATTTTCAATTAAATGCTAAGAAATTATTTTTTTCAGTTGATATTTCGATACAATTTCGATGTATTTATGTGATTTGTCACATTACAGATTTAAGTATTTAAAACTTTTTAGTTCAATTTGTAAAAAACTTTTTTTTTCAATTGTACTGAATAAGTATATATTTTCTATAATTATATATATATATATATATATATATATATATATATATATCGGGTCCTTAAAACTTGAAATATATATTATACTCATACCTGTAAGTATCGTATCCGTATTTGCACCAGTATCAGTGTTTCATACTCCCTCCGTTTTAAAATATATGTCGTTAGAGACTCGATTTTATTACAAATTAAGTGTCGTTTTAGAACTTTTTACCACTTTATTTCAGTTTTATCCCCGCTTATTTTAAGAAATATAAACAAGTTTATGGTAATAGAATAACTAAAGGGAAAGAATGAAAGTAATTAAATGGAATATTATTAATTGATTGAGGATGTATTGATCAAATTTTATATTTCTTAATTTTGAACAAAAACTCTAAAACGACATTTATTAAAAAACGGAGGGAGTAGTAAATAAAATTCAATAATTATGTAGTTATATAATTATTCTTTTTCGTTTCTTTATTCTTCTTCTTCAATGAAGGGCAAAACCTATGCAATCTCTTTTTCTAATTATCGGACTAATTGTTTATGCAAATATATTGTATTTTTAGCTTTTTTTTTTTAAATAGAGTAATTTTTATTTTGTATATTTCATACTCCACAATAATTTGTCAAATATAAAGATATTTTCAAAAATATATTAAAAGTCCTATATACATGACATAGAGTCATTATACCATGAATATGTGCGCATCTTATAAGGTGCACCAAATAATTTAATTTCATCACATATAACTAATAAATATCATCACAAAAAATTAAAATTATAAATTTAATATCTAATTAAAACCCTAAAATATGAAAAATAAACCTAAAACGAAAAATTAAATCCTAAGAATGGAAAACCAAACCCTAAAATGGAAAATCAAACCCCAAAATTACATATTAAACTCTAAATAACCTTAAGTTTATATCACATATCATCAAATATAACTGACATATAACATCACATATAACTAACACATATCATCACATATAACTAGTACAATAATAGATTTTTGCCGAGACCCTAAAATAGAAAACTAAACCTTAAAATGAAAAATTAAATCAACAAATAAAAAATGAAACCCTAAAATATAAACCAAACCCTATAATGGAAAATTATTTCAAAACTCTAAATTTTTGTCACATCATCACGTATCACTACCATTATCATCACATATAACTCTTATACATTATCACATATAAATTAATGATAACAGATTTTTACAAGGTACACCCAGGTGCATGTAATAAATTGCCCAATGATATATATCAATAAATTTGTAAAAAATATTTAAAGATACTTTTATTTCACTTGTTTTGATGCAATGAGAACTGATGGAAACATTTTTTAAAAAATATATAAAGAAACTTTTATTCAAAAATAATTGTCACGATTTTTCTAATATTGATGATTACGTTTACCATGAATATCCATAATTTGTTGTTGGACTAAAACACATTCTAGAATAAAAGATATGATAATAATTGAAAACAAATATAGGAAGAATTTGCTTACCTTTTCTTATTTCCGTCAAAGAGATAGGAGCCACGGGGCCCAGGACTGGACAGAACTGAACGTTTGAAGGCTGTCCGAGAATTGCGGCTGATTGCCGCCTCTTTACTTTCCCATCACTTGTTTTCTTACAAAAAGACCTTTTTCCCCAACTCTGTATTTTTTACTCTTTTTGGAAACATATAACAAAGGCCATAAATAGTTATTAATTAACTGTGTTTTAAGAAATGAAATACTTACTCTTAATTAAAGATAAGTAGACAAACAAAGGATCAACCTTGTGTTCCAGAGCAAATATAATGTTCTAGTTGGTCTAAGATTTATTATTGCTACTTAGGTAAAATTAAATAATAATACATATTTTAATATAAATTGAATAAATAATATATACATAGTTGAAATTAAGAAAAAAACAGCAACCCGGCGTTTTGGGTGAAATAGAAAAAAAAAAAAGTTCAACTCGAGAGGATGGTGGCAAAACTTAACGAGGATCAAATGAAAAATAAGTAGCAATAAAAATTCTCAAACAAAATAAATTTTAAATAAAATAATAAATAAAAGAAGCATGTAAAACCAGGCGCATAATCATAGTTGTGGTATTTTAATATATATCACATCGATAGAAATTGCATGAAACACCATTCTCTCTCATATTTTGTGCATTTATTCTTACAAAATCGTATACCCGCGATTTCATACCATCTCCGATAGAAATTACTCGTATTTTGTGCATTTTATTTCTTACAAAATCGTATACCCGCGGTTTCATGCCATCTCCGATAGAAATTGCTCGTATTTTGTGCATTTTATTTCTTACAAAATCGTATACCCGCAGTTTCATACCAGCTTCGATAGAAATTGCTTCAAGTAGCAGTCCCATTTGTTTCTTGCAAAATGACCCTAGGTGGCAACAACATTCTAGTATATTAATTTAATTTCTCATGCTGATGCGAACTAAAATGTCCATACGTGATATTATTTGTCGAATGAGGTTATTTGTGGTAAGCGACCTCATTTCTAGGAGAGGGTGTGCCTCCTGTAAGATGGACGAGCTGTATTGTGACCTTGAGGTGAGAGCGAGCTGGTTTGTGAAGAGTAGCGACCTGTAGTATGGGGATGAGTTCTCATATAGGGTCGCGACCTCTTATGTTTTGAGCTGTATACTTGAGATCGATTGTGGGTTTTATGAATGTTAAGCCTGTGGGCTTAAGGTGATTGTATTATATGGCTTTCGGTGGGCTGTATAAAAGGCCCAAACCTGTTAAGTTAAAGAGATTTGTTATATATGGGAACTTAACATGTGGGGAGAGTCCCAATTGAAAGTCAGTAACAGAATTGTATTATGAATAGAATTATGGCTATAGAAGGTAACCCTAGATTGAGAGACATCTTTCATATCTTTATATAAAGGAGCGAGTGCCTCTCATTATTTTTAAGTTATGGTTGTTTTGTCACAATTACTGTGCGTTTGAAAGATAAATATTGCGTGCTGATTTCGTTTATTGACTTGAGCGTCGGAGGATTTTAACGGATTGGGACTCCGACCCGTTCGAGGCGCTGTTTTGCAGGACCATTTAGGTCGCCAGGAGATTTAAGGAAGACTTGGCAGGTCGCTGTGATATATTTGGTAGCAGTTTCAGGTCGCTGATCTCTATTTTGAGGTTAGTGTCCCTTATATTTGGTAACCCAACTTTTGGACTTATCAAATTGGCGCCGTCTGTGGGAAAGGGGGACATCGAGTCCTTGAGCGAAAGGCGTGAGAAATTTCAAAAAATAAACATGAAGGATAATATAATACCCAGAACCTTGCACTACGGTTCTGAGTCGGACAAGCAGAAAAAGAAGACCAGTATGGTAGGCATCGATGAAGAAGATGTGACAAAAGGGGGACAGACACCTCCACAGGTGGAACCAGCATTCCAAGGCTTGAATGGCACACCGCCGCCCTCTCCAAAGCGTCGGGAAGGGAAGGAACCAGTGAACGTTTTGAAGACACCGGAGGTAGTAGCACAAAAGGCGATCCACTTCGGGACAGAAGAGTGGAAGAACTTACCCAAGAATAAACCCAGTCAGGTCGATAAAGGATTCTTAGAAGGGCTTATGGATTTTGCGCCTTTGGAGAAATAGGAAGAATTGTATAGATATCTGACAGGCGAGTTTAGTACTCGGAGAGAGAGGAGAGACAAACTTAATAACGAGAAGGAGGAAAATTCGATAACCAGGGAGGCGAAATAAGACAAAAGATCTTCAGCCAAGAAAGCTTCTCGCGGAAAGAAGGAACAAAGTAAACGCAAGCACGTAGACACATCTAGCTCTACTGCGTCTACAACACGTGAGCGTAGAGAAAAGGGAGTAAAAGTGAGACGAGGGCAGTACAAGCGATCAGGTCGCCGACATGATAAACACACAAGTGAAAGCGAAGCCCAGACCTCAGAAACGGACGGTGAGTCTCGGTATAAAACCCAAAAGAGTCGCGGCAGGGATAACAAAAGAAGGGACGAAAACGAGCTGGGACAAGGGAGTAAGGCCTTTAAAGAGTTGCAAGAAGCTATGCTGAAACTACAGAAGCGAGTAGAAGGAGAAACTCTTGATGGGGATGAGGAGCACCCCTTTTCAGAGGATATACTGCGGGCTGCCATGCCCAAGGGGTATAAGGACTTGGAGTTTCAGTATCGAGGAGTGACGAATCCAACCAAACACTTACAGCTCTTCGAAAATGCAAGGATGTTGCGCAGTTACACGGATGTTGTGGCGTGTCGGGCCTTTGTGTCCACCTTGAGAGGAATTTCACAAAATTGGTTTTACCAGCTCCCACGGGGAAGGATTACTAGTTATCAGGTGTTACGAGCTGCTTTCGTGAAGCAGTTTTCTAGCATGAGGCATAGTGCAAAAATAGCACAGTCGCTCTTTACCATGGTACAGCGACCTAACGGAACACTTAAGCAATATATTAATAGGTTCACTAGTGCTACCCTAGAGGTGCCCACTGCGACTGATGAGATGAAGGCTGGAGCTTTACATCAAGGATTGAGAAGAGAGGATTTACGTAAATCACTGGTCAAGAAGGAAGCACGGACCTATGACGAAGTTCTGGCAAGATGTCATAAGTATGTACAGGTGGAGGATGCTGAAAAAGAACACCGAGCACGTTTCGGCACGGAGGTCATGGATATGGGGGATAGTGGATCTAGAAGGGAGTCGCGGAGAGAACCGAGATGAATAGTGCGTGGACTTCTGAGCTCGAGCTCTGCGATTGATAAAAGCTCGGAGCAGAATGTGCGAAATTGGAGGGAGGAGGATTAAACACCACTAATGTATCTGCGAGCTAAGGTGTTTGGCATTATGAAGCGTCTGGTACCCGATGCTATAAAATGGCCAGAGGATCATACGCCGATTCCCACAAATCCCAGGACTAACGCTTTTTGTCGGTTTCATAACAATTATGGACATTTTACTGAACATTGCAGGCACCTCAAGGAGGTGATTTACAAGGAGAGAGAGCCAAAGGAGCAGGGACAGCCATTGCCCCCACCACCGCAAGGATGCCCGCCCCAGCCACAGGTTGCGAGGCCGCGACAGTAGGGAAATCAAGGACACGAGGGTCCACGAGTGAATAGAGGGAGAATAAACATGATTTCAGGAGGACCGACGGACGGTGATTCCAATAGGGCGCGTAAGAGACATATTAAGTCAGCTCGTTCAGGAACGTGGGAGGTCGCTAGTGTAAGTCGGCAATCACATGTTGTGGGGCCGATCATTTCTTTTGGACCCAATGATCGGCGCAGGCTACAGGACGATCATAATGATGCACTGGTGATTGAGGCTGAGATTGCAGGATATGATGTTGGCAGAATTTTTGTAGATAATGGAAGCTCGGTGAATATCATGTATACGGACTGTCTTGAACAGATGGAGGTTGAAAAAAGAGTGCGTTCTGTAAACACGCCTATATATGCATTTAATGGGGCACAGGTGAATACTGAAGGCGAGCTGACGCTCCAGGTCGTACTAGGGAGAGATGAAGCGTGAGTGGAGAAGAGCCTGAAGTTCTTGGTAATCCGGGGAAGGTCGACCTATAATGCTATATTAGGGTGACCTGCCCTCAATGCGTTCCAGGCTGTAACATCAACCTATCACATGAGCATCAAGTATCCGGTGGATGACCAAGTAGGGGAAGTCATCGCACAACAGTAGGTCGCCCGATCGTGTTATCAAATAGCAGTCAGAGGAGGGTCGATGGAGAATAAACGCGAGAGGGGCGATGAGCAGCCTGAGGGGATACTCAATGCAAAGAAAATGAAAGAACAAGAGAACTCTGTCCAACCGAATGAAGAGTTGATGGAGATTTCATTAGAAGAAGATCGCCCAGAGTATACTACAAGGGTGGAGACCTTAATGCCTAAGACGTTAAGGGACAAGTTGATCGAGCTGTTAAGGGAGTTTCGGGATATATTCGCTTTTGGGGATGGAGAGCTAACAGGGGTATCGCCGAAAGTCGCGCAGCACCATTTAAATGCAGATCTGGAGGCGAGGTCAGTAAAGCAGAAGAGGAGGCATTTCGAACCAGATCTGGATAAAGTAATCGAAGAAGAGGTGCAAAATTTGTTGAAAGCTGGTCACATAAGGGAGATCCAGTTCCCTGAATATCTGTCTAATGTTGTGATGGTGCCAAAACCAACTCAGAAGTGGAGGATGTGCGTGGATCTTCGCGACCTAAATAAAGCTTGCCCGAAAGATCACTATCCTTTGCCACGAATTGATCAGTTAGTGGAATCTACCTCAGGATGCGAACTGTTGAGCATGATGGACGCCTCGCAGGGATATCACTAAATACCTCTTGCAAAGGAAGATCAACCCAAAGTGAGTTTTGTCACTTCTACGGGTACGTATTGTTTTGTATCCATGCCTTTTGGTTTGAAGAATGCAGGAGCGACCTGTCAGAGGTTGGTGGACCGCATGTTTAAAGARCTYCTGGGGTCTACCATGGAYGTTTATGTTYATGACATGRTYGTTAAGAGCAAGRGAGRTGAATCCCATGTGGAAGATRTYAAGAAGACYTTRGTTATATTGAGGRAGTARGGGATGAAGCTCAATCCGAAAAAATGTGCGTTTGGTGTAAGGTCTGGGAAGTTTTTGGGATATATGGTGACGGAGCGAGGAATTGAAGTTAATCCAGAAAGGTGCGAGCTGTTTTGGAGATGCCACATCCTCGCACAGTACATGATGTTCAGGTACTTACAGGCCGGATGGAAGGTCTCAGTCGTTTTATCTCCAGGTCAGCGGAAAGAGGCGTCCCATTTTTAGGGCACTTCGAAAAGGATCCAAGTTTGAGTGGACAGATGAAGCTGCGAATGCGTTTGAGGAGTTAAAGAAATACTTGGCGGAGATATCACTATTGACTAAACCTATGCCTGGAGAGGATTTGATCTTATACATATCTGTAGGGGAGGTCGCCGTAAGTTCTGTGTTGATAAGAGAAGAGGCGGGCACGCAAAAGCCTATCTATTACATTAGTAAAATGCTACACGGGGCTGAGTTGAAGTATACCGAGCTCGAGAAAAGGGGTTTTGCATTGGTTTGTACAACGAGGAAGTTGAGACCCTATTTCTTGAGTCACAGGGTGAAGGTGCGTACCAACCTAGCCCTCAAACAGGTTTTGGGCAATCCTAATGTATCTGGGAGATTAGTAAAATGGGCTGTGGAATTAAGTGAGTATGATGTAATTTATGAGTCAAGGGTGGCTATTAAGGCGCAGGTATTAGCAGATTTTTTACAAGAGATGGCGAAACCAGCTGAGGAAGATAAGGAGGTAAAAGCATGGACCCTGTATACAGACGGTTCAACTATGGCATCAGGAGCAGGGCTAGTTATTGTGTTGACCAGCCCGGAGGGGGAGAATCTGGAATTTGCGATTAAGCTAGGATTTAAAGCATCCAATAACGAAACAGAATATGAGGCTGTATTACAAGGTATCAAGATGGCGAGCGATCTGGGGGCACGAAAGTTGTGGGCATATACAGAATCCCAGTTGATAGCTTGTCAGTTCGACGGATCTTTTGAAGCTAAAGAGGAGCGAATGGAAGTGTATCTGAGTAAATTACGCAAAGAGGTAGCTCATTTTGATGAATTCAAGCTGGAACATTTACCGCGAGCTGATAATGTACGTGCTGATCAGCTTGCTCAAATAATAGGAGCCCTGGGGACTTGTGATACTCGGACGATTACATTGATGGAGCTGGAGCATAGTAGCGTGGAAAGAGGTAAAGAGGTTATGGAACTTGAAGTAGGAGAGGATTGGTGTACACCTACTTGAGAAGTCTTAGTTAAAGCAAAAGAAGGTGCAGAGAGGTTAACAACGAAGGAGGCCAGAGTAGCAGTCCGCTTTTGTGTGTAAACGAAGAACTGTATAAAAGGTCACGCTTTGGACCTTTTCTAAAATGTCTAGCTCTAGGACGTGGGGGGGGAAGTGTTGAAAGAAATACATGAGGGGTATTGTGGTGACCACGCAAAGGGAAAGGCATTGATGGGCATAACGTTGTGGGCTGGTTTCTTTTGGCCCGGGATGAAAACTATGGCTAACGAGCTAGTGCGAACGTGTAAGAAGTGTCAGATACATGCTCCGGTTATTTACATACCGGCTGAGGACATGATGGTTATGAGTTCGCCGTGTCCATTTGCGCAGTGGGAAATTAATATTATAGGACCTTTTCCAAAGACCTCAAGCAACAAAGAGCACTTAGTGGTGACGATTGATTACTTTACGAAATGGGTGGAGGCCGAGGCGGTCACGGGGATAAGTGAGCAACATATAATGGATTTTATTTTTGATAACATATTTTGCAGGTACGGAGTGCCCCGAGTGTTGGTGTCGGACAATGGGACCCAATTTAATGGCAGAAAAATTCAAAAGTGGTGCAAGGAGATGGGGATGAGGCAGCGATTTGCCTCTGTGGCGCACCCACAAATAAATGGGCAGGTAGAAGTTACTAATCGAATAATTGTGCAAGGACTTAAGCTGAGATTGGAAAAAACAGGCGGGCTCTGGGAGGAAGAGCTCGCGTCGGTCTTGTGGTCTTATCGAACGACTCCCCGAACTACCACAGGTGAGTCACCGTTCAGCTTAGTTTATGGGATGGACGCGGTCATTCCAGCGGAAATAGTTGGAGGTTCGCAGCGGTTGACAGCTTTTAATGTGGAAGAGAATGAAAGACTGGCTAGAGGAGCGATTGGGACAATTGATGAAATAAGAGAGAAAGCGGCAGCTCGGGTCTAGCATTATAAGCAGAGGGTGCAAGCTGCTTTTAATAAGCGAGTTAAGCACCATTTTTTTCAGGTCGGTGATCTGGTGTGGAAGAGGGCTGATGCTCTGCAGATGACTAAGAAGGTGGAGTCAAATTGGATTGGGCTGTTCAAAGTAAAGAAGGTATTACGAGGAGGAGCATACATTCTTGAAAACGCTGCTGGAAAGGTTTTGCCTCGAAGCTGGAACGTGTGTCACTTGAAAAAATATTATGCGCAAAGACTGTGATACGTTGTGTTACGGGAGAAGGTAACTTTATGGCCGGAAGGCACTTCTCCCGACCAGGCGAGCTTGTGGGAAGCTGTGTTTGTGGTACGTTGTGTTTTTATGGTACGGGAGAAGGTAACTTTATGGCCGGAAGGCACTTCTCCCGACCAGGCGAGCTTGTGGGAAGCTGTGTTTGTGGTACGTTGTATTTTTGTGGTACGGGAGAAGGTAACTTTATGGCCGGAAGGCACTTCTCCCGACCAGGCGAGCTTGTGGGAAGCTGTGTTTGTGGTACGTTGTATTTTTGTGGTACGGGAGAAGGTAACTTTATGGCCGGAAGGCACTTCTCCCGACCAGGCGAGCTTGTGGAAAGTTTGTGTTTGTGACAAGTGTGGGTCTTTTTGCGGCGAGAGAAGGTAACTCTGGACCAGAGGGCACTTCTCCCGCATGTTGTTTGAGAAATTTAATAATATAATAAATACTGTTTTGCGAACTATTTGGTTCTTTATGGTTGAATGATTAAGATGTTTAACTTACATGTTGCTGGTTGAATATTTTATGAATGAGTGGTTTGTACAAGCTGAGTGTTTAACTTACATATTTTCAGTTCTCTAATTGTTTGGGATTGTTATACGGCAAGATTTGATTGTTCTTATGATCTCATCATGATTAGATGGGACCTCATGCGACTTGTGTTAGTTGTGTTGGCAGTTTCGTATAAATATTAAAGTGCAGGTTTGCAAATGCTAGGGGATTAAGTCATACATATATCAAATAAGATAAAAGTATGTTTGCAGAAATAATAAAAGTGATTATACAGGTTTCTTAAACAGCTTTCTCGGGAATTGAAGGCAAGGGGTTTATTGTGCTCGGTCCAGCGGCAGAGGGTTCAGCAGCAGGCGTGTCTTCAGGAGGTGCGTCCAGCTCGGTTGAAAGATTAGCAGAGAGGATGGCTCGGTCTTGGCATGATAGCCACCATTTGGCAGTTACAGGCTGCTTAAAGTCGCCTTTCCAGGTGCTGAAGGGGGTCATCTGGTCAACGATGGCCTTCACATCCGGATCATAGGTGACGTTCTTGGCCGCAAGCTGCTCCTTGACTATCCTTAGGGTATTGCGAACCCATTCTCTACTCCCCACCGTCATCTTGCRGAGGTARAGTGTTGACTTCCTGAACGATTTGATCAGRTCTTCTCGGTATGAAGTGATGAACTTTTGACCCACCTCTCTCAATAAGAAGGTCCGAAGACCTTCAACAATGCCCTGCTGGCGACCCTCGTCGATGACCTATTCGCGGGCTGCCTGGATTTGRTCTTCTCTGGTCCGCACGACCTCGACAAGTTTCTTAACTTMRTCRCGGAGTTRMTTGGCCATGCGAMTTGRCTCATCCTTCAGGCTAGCCACTTGACTCTTCAGGAGGCTGTTCTCCTCCTCMCTTGCACTTAGACYTTTGTGAGTYTCGTCRAGTTRGCRCWGTGTCAAAGAGAGMTGTTTRGTTTGCTGTTCGGCRTGGGCAGTTAYCTCRTRACAGGTTTTCTGTAATTCATTGTCTTCGGCGCGAGCTGRGAGTTGGACCGCCACCGTGGAGAACAAGGTGTGTAGCTGTGTACAATGAACATAGTCAAGAGGTAAGATTAGTGTTTATCGCAGGGGGTGGTCCGGGAGTCAGAGTTGGACGGAGAGTATACCTGGGTCCGAGCGCGTTCTTGGAGGAGTATCCTTATGGCAGCCGCATCCTCGCATTTGGCCAGGTCCTTTTCTAGGTTCGGCGAGCTGGATGTAGCACCACCGAAGGTCTTGCGGAGTCGCCTTCGTTTTGGAGTGGGGGAGTCAGCTCGCCTAGCAGCAGTTCGAATGGGTCGTTTCCCTTTGAAAGTCATCTTGGTCGGTTGGTTCTTTTCGAGCTCGTCTTCGGCCTCAGGGTTTGTTTCTGCTCCGAAGGCTTTGTTCAGGATTTCGTCTACGCTGATTGACGGTGGGGGCGCCGAGGTGATCTCAGGTTGTTGTTCGGTCTGTGTCACAATCTCCACCGAGCTAGAGGAGACACAGGCTTCGCATAAGGCATCTGTAAACAAGAACAAAGTGTTAATGTGGAGTATAATTGTTGGAAGATTAAGGTGGCATTTATAATACAAGAAGACCTACCGAACTCTGATCTAGTTAGTACATGGTCCGGGTCGAGGGGGCGGGAGTCAATGCCCACGTATCTGAAGATTTTGGACTTGCTGGTAAGCAGCACCACGTCAAATGGGCGCTTGCTCCACGCCGCAAGCTGGTTGGAGTCTTTTTTTATATAAAGTGGGAGATTGCTTAAGGCTGAGAGGATTGGATTATTTTGGGGTATGGTTTAACAGCCCAGTTATGAAAGGCCATTATGCGGTATTGTGAATAAAGAAAAAATTCTTTCTCCATTCAGGAACCTTATTTGAGGGAATAGTTAAGAAGCGGGCTTTGCCCGAGCGAACAGCGAGGTAAAAGGAGTTGCTTTGGTATTTTATTTGGAAACAGAAATGGAAAAATCCGGGGTCGGGCTGAGCGTTGTAATGTTTACATAGTATAAGGTAGCCCGCCGTATATCGTATGGAGTTGGGAGTTAGTTGTAAAAGGGGGACTTTGTACAAAAGTGAGGTTTCGATGTAGAATGGATGGGCTGGGAATCTAAATCCATCTCTGAGCAGCTCGTCGATTAGAGTTATGTGGTTGGGGGATGGTTGCAAGGGGTCCAAGTGTAATATATCGGGTAGGACCATTTGAGCCATCTCGGGTAAGTTAAGGGTGTTGTGAAAATATTCTAGTACCTCTGGTTCTGGCAATAACCAATAGTTATCCTTGATCGATTTGGTTGAAGGGGTGAGGTAGGTCTGAAATATTTACGGAGCGAGCTAGGGTTACGGGATTTTCTAAAAAGTGTTCACATTCGATGGGGACGTTGGGTATTGGTAGAGGAATGCCCTCTGGGATGTTCGCAAGGGTTGAGGGAATAGGAGAAGAAGTTTCGGGGGTAGTGTCGGTTTCTGTTTCGCTACGGGAATTAGAAGTGGGAGAGGAGGGCTGATTGCGCCTCCTCTGAAGGATGTAAGGATTCTCGTTAAATTTGGAGTCAGGTGATGAAATTGGGTTTTGGGAATTAGGGTTGGAGGAAGCTATTTTGATTGTAAATCCAGATGTACAGAGAACACCATATAGAATACAACAAGTTCAACAAATATTACAGACATAATGCAGATACTACATGCGAATAAGAACTATTAATGAAGAAAAGATGGAAGACTTACCCATTTTTAGTGCCCTTGAGGTCGGCGGTGGGTCCTGAATTCGGTGATATTTTTCGAAAGTCTTGAGGATGCGTGAGTTTTATTGCAGAACTAAAATGGCGAGATGTACTTTGTGTGAAGTGTGGAATGGAGGAAATGAAAGGGTTTTTGTTGGGCGGCGGAAAGCTAATGGGACAGGTAGGAGCGGAAAAAATAATTAGGGCTATTAGGAGTGTTTTGGGCCCACTAGGTTTATTATATTCTGAGAAAATGAGGAAGTGACACGTGTTCAGTACAGTGGCAGATTGCATTTAATGAGGCTTAAAGGAGATGAGATGGAGAGAGAAAGGCGTGCTTTGACTTTGGGGCTGTTTCATGATGACGTTTTGGAATTATCAACTCTAAGTGTTAATTCAGGTTGGAGAATAACAAATTATATGTTGTAATAATTGAGGATTTGGATTGGGGGACTCGCAGGTCGTTTCAGGCAGGATAACCATTTGGCAAGTGGGTGAAATCAGCGAGCTGATATTCTGGAGGTCGCAGGTATATTCAATAGTAAGTTAATCGGTATTATACCTCGGTTAGTTGAGCTGTGTGATCTCAAGATGGGGTAAGGCATGATTATTTGTGTATGTGTTTTATTGTTATCTTTAATGGTTGTGCTTATTTGATTTTATTTTACATGTCCTATCTGATTTCGTGCCTTAATCAGCTAAAACATGGGGGACTAGCTGATGCGGACTAAAATGCCCATACGTGATATTATTTATCAAATGAGGTTATTTGTGGTAAGCGACCTCATTTCTAGGAGAGGGTGTGCCTCCTGAAAGATGGGCGAGCTGTATTGTGACCTTGAGGTGAGAGCGAGCTGGTTTGTGAAGAGTAGCGACCTGTAGTATGGGGATGAGTTCTCATATAGGGTCGCGACCTCTTATGTTTTGAGCTGTATACTTGAGCTCGATTGTGGGTTTTATGAATGTTAAGCCTGTGGGCTTAAGGTGATTGTGTTATATGGCTTTCGGTGAGCTGTATAAAAGGCCCAGGCCTGTTAAGTTAAAAAGATTTGTTATATATGGGAACTTAACATGTGGGGAGAGTTCCAATTGAAAGTCAGTAACAGAATTGTATTATGAATAGAATTATGGTTATAGAAGGTAACCCTAGATTGAGGGATATCTTTCATATCTTTATATAAAGGAGCGAGTGCCTCTCATTATTTTTAAGTTACAGTTGTTTTGTCACAATTACTATGCGTTTGAAAGATAAATATTGCGTTTTGATTTCGTTTATTGACTTGAGCGTCGGAGGGTCTTAACAGGTTGGGAGTCCGACTCGTTCGAGGCGCTGTTTTGCATGACCAGCTAGTTCGCCAGGAGATTTAAGGAAGACTTGGCAGGTCGCTGTGATATATTTGGTAGCAGTATCAGGTCGCTGATCTCTATTTTGAGGTTAGTGTCCCCTATATTTGGTAACCCAAATTTTGGACATATCACATGCATATATATTATTTATTCAATTTATATTAATATATATTATTTATTTAATTTTACCTATGATGGACTAGCATTTTATTTTCGACTTCTTAATCATATCATGTACTTCATGGACACACAACCGACGCGTTTTTTTTATGTGTGTATTTTTGACAGTGGACGCACCTCAGACACGGCGGGACACGCAGCGACACGGCGCGAACACATACCCGACACATCTTTCAATAATTCTTTTTAATTATGATAATTTTCCTTTTACTAGGGGGTTTCTTGAGTTCTTGTGAATGCGTTTGTAATTATTTCATATGACTAATTAAAATCAATTAATATAGTGTAGTTTAATATTTACAAAAACATATATTAAATAATTATTTATATTATTAACACGTCGAGCCGTGTTGTTCTATATTTATTAAAAATAGTATGTTTCTGTATTTGTGTCATAGCGTGTACTGAGTTCATAAAAGAAAAAAAAGAATTATCATACATTTGTTTTTAAATTTTTTATTGGAGAAGAAAGAAATCACTTATATTAAGATAAGTAAAAAAATTATTGATCTAGTTTGTGATTACAATCATACGAGCAAGAATTGTGTAAAATATTTTTACACATAAACATGGATATGTCATATTGATTGACACTAGTTAAATCCTATACGAGTCCGTGTTTTTACCCTTGTCCACTAGTATTCTTCAGGAAAAGTAGAGAAATACCCACAAGTAAAACCATTACCACATCTCGTCATTTTAGTTTTATAACCTAAACTTGGGTCTTTGGCGTTCAGCAAACTATTATAAAATTAGAAAGCGAGGAACATATATGTATTGCGTAATGGTTGTAAGACCCGATTTGGTCATTGACCTAGGTTGACCTCCATGTTATTGGGTCAATTGCAGACCACGAGTAAATAAATTAAAAAAATAAAATTAGATTGAATACGTACATCTATCTACATGTCTATCTATCAATATATATCTATTTATATATAATTCAACTCGGAGCAGTAAATTATTGTATTTGAATTTTGCACTTTTAAATCTTGAAATCACAATCAATGGTCATCAATAAATTCTTAGTCACAAATATTATTTTTTAGAATTAATTTCTAATTTTGCCGGAAGTACTTTTTGTAGTTTTCTTTGAAAACATTACATTTCTTTAAAAGAAAATAAAAAGAGAAAAAACACTAAGGTTAATCAGTCCGAGTTAACTTATGACCACATCATTTGTACTCTGGTTGTGAAATGTTACCCGACCAAGTTAGGCCATGAGTCGACTCGGTCAAATGGGGTTGTAAAACTACCCATGATATTGTTAAAAAGAAAAATAACAATATTCACGAAAGAAACAACTTGCTTTTAATGAAAACTAGATGAGTTGTAACAATGGAAACTAACACTGCAAATAAATCGGAATTTGTTGACGGGCGGATTCGTCAGCAGTCAAATTGTTGATGGGTATTGCCCGTCAGTATTCTTGGCCGTCGGCAAAGGCATCCATCAGCAAATTCTCCAGATATCAATCGATACCCGTCAGTATTTACTGATGGGATGACCCGTTAGCATTTATGAAATATTATAAAAAAATATTTTATTTGGGCAGGTTCAACCCAACCCGCTTCAATTTAAATCCAACAACACTAGAAGAAAACAGTGAAATGCTGGCGGCCGCTGACGAGCGGAACTTGCTGACGGGTAAAGGCCGTCAGCGAGAAGACCGTCAGCTACCCGTCAGTATTTTACTTCGGCGACGGGTATGCTGACGTTCCGCTGACGGGTGCGTGACCGTCAACATAATTAAAATTAAAAAAAATATCGTTGACGGGCTCTACCCGTCAGCATAATTTAGAAAAATAAAAAAATTATGCTGACAGGCATCGTGCCCGTCAGCATTTCTGTTATAAAACAGAACAAATCTGTTATACACAAATACAAAACGTGAGAAAAAAAACGGGAGAGGAAAAAAACATCGCCCTTGCCGCCGCCTGTGCCGCCTACGTACCAGGCGAGCTGCCCGCCATCGCCCGTCGAGTCGCCGCCGACTATGAAGGTAAGTTTTTTTTTTTAATTTATATATTTTATGAATTATATTGTATATTTTTGGTTTGATTGTAATTAATGGTTTAATTAGTGTTGAATTTTAGGGTTGTTGTATAATTAGGGTTGATTTTATGAATAATTATATAATTAGGTTGGTCTTATGGATAATTATATAATTAGGGTTTAATTAGGGATAATTATATAACTAGGGTTTAATTTTGGGGATAATTATATAACTGGGATCTAATTAGGAATAATTATATAATTAGAGTTTAATATATGGATAATTATATAATTAGTATTTGATTTAGGAATAATTATATATTTAGGGTTTAATTAGGAATAATTATATAAATAGGGTTTAATTTAGAAATAATTATATAATTAGGGCTTGATTTTAGGGATAATTATATAATTAGGATTCGTTAGTTCATTTAGGGTTTGATTATGCGATTATCTTTTAAAGTGTATGCGGTGGTGATCGGTTGTGTAAATTTAATGTATGTTATTGTTTGTTTTTATGGTTTAATTGTGATTGATTGATGTTGTGATTAGTTTGGGAAGACGTTGGTGATGACGTAGTGTACGGCGCCGGCTGGGAGGTTTCGTCCCTCCAATAAAAGTTTTCAAAATTATTTTTAAAAAATGATGGTGGTTTTAAAAAGTTTTAAAAAGCGCATGGTGCAAGTTACACCAAATCATAACAAAAAACTGACAGCGTATATTAGGACAGCAAAAGTTGCTGTGTTTTTTTGCATAGCACCCCATATAAAATCTTTACACACTGAAACACTTATGTTAGACCCGTTTGGGATTTAGTATAGTTTGATACTAAATTCTGATTTGTCCACTGATTTGAATAGTTTGAGAATGTAATTTTAATGTGATTATCTTACGTCTTATGTATTTGTGAACTTTTGATTTCGGTTTCCATCTCTCCTTTATTCTCGGGTGCACCGCAATATATGTGTACTTAGAGAACTAAGGGGAGGTGCTGCCGAAATTTTCAGGTTCTCGAAATGCATAGTAAGTTATTATATTACTGAAACTCACATTCTTGAATGGGATAGGGTCCTTACCAAAAACTCAATCATTTTCTATAGGCACCCTCATAGCGCTCGATTCTCTACAATCTGATCATCCATATTATTAATCACAATTAGGATATTATAGGATGAGTTGTGATCGTAGTTGGATGTACAAACGGAGGGCAGACGGTTATCTGTCTAACACGTTCGTGGAAGGGGTTGAGAGTTTCATACAATTTGCACTCACCCATGAAGCAATGAAGGACGGGGAAAAACTGAAGTGTCCTTGTAGTGCTACTAAATGTAGGAACTTCAGTTACCACGATATAAACGAGATGAAATTTCATCTCGTTAAAAATAGATTCATACCAGATTACTACATTAGGACATTTCATATTGAAACAAATCTTGATTCCATGCATCGTCTCGACCCTGAGGTTCAAGTTGGAGGATCATCTTATGCCGCCCTTTAAGAATCATCAAACACTTACATCAATATGGTTCACGATGCGGCCGGTCCGAGCTTTGTATCCAGCCCTAATGCTGAAGAACCTCCCAATCATGAGGCCCAGAAGTTCTACGATATGTTGAGTGCTGGAAATCAACCTTTATATCCCGAATGTGAGAGACATTCTCAGTTATCTCTAGTTGCCCGTCTCATGAATCTGAAGGCAGAAAATTGCATGTTCCAAAAGTGCTATGATCAAGTACTAGATTTAATAGGAGGAGAAAAGGACTGGCGCTCCCCAATCATGATATATCTGGAAAAAGGAGAGCTACCTGATAATATGAAGGAGGCAGTGAAAGTAAGAATCAGGTTGTCCCGCTTTTGCTTAATAAAGGGAGAACTGTTTAGAAGAGGGTTTGGACAACCTCTTTTGCGATGCTTAAGCCTAAAGGAGGGTGCCCACATTCTCAAGGAGATTCACGAGGGATGCTGCGGCAACCACATGGGTGCTAGAACCCTATCAAGCAAAATCATGAGAGCTAGCTATTTTCGGCCACAATTAAGAAGAGATGCAGAAGATTTTTTCAGGAGATGCGACAAGTGCCAGAAGAACTCCCCCTTAGTGCATCGGCCTGCAGAAGAGCTCATGACAATGAGATCTCCCTGCCCCTTTGCAAAGTGGGGGGATAGATCTGGTTGGACCTTTCCTCCCAGCCCCAGCCCAGAAGAAGTTCCTGATTGTGGCTATTGATTATTTTAGTAAATGGGTGGAAGCTGAAGCCTTAACAAAAATCACGGAGGAGGCAGTAATGGGTTTCTTATGGAAGAATTTAGTGTGCCGGTTTGGCGTCCCAAGGGTCTTGGTGTCAGATAATGGCACGCAGTTCGTGGGAGCTCAGATTCGGGCCTGGTGCACTAAGATGATTATAGAACAACATTTCACATCTGCATACCACCCTCAGGCGAATGGCCAAGTCGAAGTAACCAATTGCATTCTGGTTCAGTGGAAAGCATGTTTAGAAAAATCAGGATGCAAATGGGTAGAGGAGCTCAGTTCAATTCTATGGTCTTATCGAACCAACCCCAAGGAAAGCACTGGAGAAACACCGTTTAACCTAGTATATGGCATGGATGTCGTAATCCCCGGGGAAATAAGCATGGAAACCCAACGAATACAGAGCTTCGATGTAGACCAGAATGAGCTACTGATACAGGACGCGCTGGATTTGGTTGAGGAAAAAAGAGAGCGGGTTGCAATAAGAATGGAGCACATGAGGGGACGAATCAAGGCGGCCTATAATAAGTAAGTAGTAAATAGGCATTTCTAGATAGGAGACCTGATCTTGCACAGAGCTGACTTGGGAAGAACCAAAGGGAAGCTAGATGCTTCTTGGCAAGAACCGTATAGGGTCACGAAAGTTCTTGCAGGAGGAGCTTATGAATTGGAGCAGACAGATGAGTTCTAGTACCACGAGCATGGAATGTAACCAACTTGAAAAAATACCATGTGTAAGATTGATGCTTAAGATTATTTATATAAATTTCTATTCTTGAAAATTATCCATGATATCTGTTAGACCTGACCTGATTGTCAGTAAAATCTAGCCCTAATTAGCTAAGGGCGGATGCCCTAAAAACCTGACCTGATTGTCAGTAAAATCTAGCCCCGTTTGGCTAAGGGCGGATGCTCCAAAAACCTGACCTGATTGTCACTAAAATCTAGCACTGATTGGATAAGGGCAGATGCCGCCAAAACCTAACCTGATTGTTAGTAAAATCTAGCCCTGATTGGTTAAGGGCGGATGCTCCAAAAAACGGACCTGATTGTTAGTAAAATCTAGCCTTGATTGGCTAAGGACGGATGCCCTAAAAGACCTGACATGATTGTCAGTGAAAAATCTAGCCCTAATTGGCTAAGGGCAGATGCCCCACAAATCGGACCTGATTGTCAGCAAAACTTTAGCCGTGATTGGCTAAGGGCGGATGCCCTGAAAGCTTTGACTTAATTGTCAGTAAAATTTCTAGCCCCGATTGGATAAGGGGTGAACATCTCTGACCGACCTGATTGACAATTAAGGGCATGAGCCCCAAATCTTCAGCAAAAGGTCAGGAGCCTTTGCAATTAGCTAGTAATGGTACACCCTAGAACATCGGACCGAGGTACCAAGAGATGAGTATTCGAGATTGGTTTGATCAAAAGAAATGCGCATTAAAATAACAGTCAAGGATGTGTATTCGAAAACACAGCAAATTTCACGAACTCAGCAGATTTGGTTGCAACTACATACGAAAAGAAATGTTTGCGGAAATTACAGATCATAGAAATACACCATGCCAAATCACAAAAACATCATGTATGAGATGAAGAATCTCTCTTATCAGAGGCCAAAACCCGTCGATTGCGCCATAGATTGCGCTCAGTCTCGTGAAGGCGTTGACGATACCTGCTCGGTCGCTCAGTGGCAGAGTGAGCCTCGCCAGCGGTGGTGGTCAGTTGGCATACTAACTCAACCAGATCAGCTTTTTCCTCCTGGAGTTGGCGGAGCTCCACCCACTCACGTTTGTAATGGCGCTTCTTCTTCCTTTTTCTCTCCAAAAATTTGCTAAGTTGGGAATTTTTTTTCACGCAGTTAGGCATTCTCTTCGAAAAGATGAAATTTCATTAAAGAAATAAAGGTTTTTCTTTTTCAAATTATCGATCTCTTCGGAGAGAGAATATGAAGACATGATGGAAAATATGTAGAGAAGAAACGGATTTTATAGATAAGCGAAAATGTAAAGAATGCTAGGGTTTCTTAAATTCATGGAAACACTAAAAGATACAGAAGGGACAAAATAAACATAAGACAAAAACTTTATTTTCAGTACAGCTGGGCATAAATCAGAATGTAAAATCCTGAGCAGAATCCGTAGCTTGAGGCACGTAATCTTCAGTGGTCAGCTCTCCCCCACCAGACCCTGTCACCCTGCTGGCTTCTCTGAGATCACCCAAATTGGCAAACGTAGAAGAAGACACGGTCGCTGGTGGAGGTGGGGGGTGGGGGGTGGCAGAGGAGTCCAGGAAAGCTTGGCGGACGCGGGCAGTGAATTCAGAGGCCCCGAGCTGGTGGAGTTGATTAGCCTCGGCGACGTAGGTAAAGTTCGTGGGCTCCGAAGGATCCTTTAAGGGGATGAGGCGATCGAAGGGAGCAGAAGGGTTTTCGGCAGACCACTTCGCTTGAGCATCCAGATCAAAATGATAATAGATCCGGGCTTCAGGGAGAAGGATATCGTATAACTCCATGGAACCAAGAAAAGCTCTTCGAGTCATCTCCCTGGTCGTTTAGATCAGCCTCCGCCCTTCCTCTAAGTTGAGGAAGTTAGCTCGCCCCCTGGCCTCACCCTCAGCCCGAGCCTCCATTGCCATCTCCATCTGGATGGTCGCTTCTCCTAGGGCTCGTCCCACTAATTCTTGGGACTGTTTTAGCTCAGTTTGGACCACTGTTAGCTCAGTCTGAGCCGCCTTCAGCTCTGTTTGGACCCCTTTCAGCTCGGCATTCCTCTCCTTCAAGGTGGGAAGGTAGAACAAAGCTAAGACGTGAGAAAGAAGCATGACATCAGATGGCCTCAAGCGAAATCTTGTGGCGGAGTTGGGCGGTATGCCAAACTCTGCGATGCCGACGGGAATTCCAGGGGTGGCAGGACCGTCAACGGCAGCCAGGCACAACACACCACCGCCTCATGAAGCACCAGCGCGTGCAGAAGGCGGATCGGCTGATGATGCCTTCCTGCGACAGATATCCGAGCTTATCAGTAAGGCCGTGGAGGCGGCGGTAGAGAAGAAGTTTACGGAGCGATCACCACCTAACCTCAAAGCAACTCCGCAAGCTGGTGGAGAGACAGTTTGGTTTACCCTAAGAACTACTAGAGTTCCAAATGGGGGTGAGGAGGAAAGCTCTTTCGGTTCCGATAGTGATACTTCCAGTAGAGCCAACCCAGATCTCACCGAGCAGATGTAAGATCTGCAAAGGGAGGTCAGAGAAGTGATGAAAAAGATGGCAGGTGCGGGGGCAGGGCAAACGCGGAGGAGTAATCCATTCATAGAGGCGGTTATGAGGGAAGATATCCCAACTTATTAATGTTCCATGGGCTTTGAGTACAATGAGACAACGGATCCATGGGATCACCTGAGTCGGTTCGAGATCGCAGCCACCTTGCACAAGTTTTCTGATGCGGTCATGTGTCTGGTCTTCCCCACGACCCTCAAGAAGTCATCTCGGCTCTGGTTTAGCCAACTACCCCCCGGTTCCATAAGCAACTTTGATGAGTTCAGTTCCGCATTCTTGCACCAGTTCACCAGTTGCAGAAAATATAAAAAAATACCGATGGAACTGTTCAATTTGAAGCAAAAAAAAGGCGAAAGTCTGTGCGGATATATCAAGCGATTTACAGATGCGAAGCTTGAGGTTCCATCAACATCCGAGAAGCTCTTGGTCAATGCCTTGGCTCAAGGTCTTAGGAAGGGGGAATTCTTCCAATCTTTGGTAGTTAAGCCAGCACCGAAATTTGGAGAACTCTTGGAGAGAGCAAAAAATTACATCCATTAGGAAGAGGCCTTGAAGATAAAAGACGATGGAGCGAAGCGAAGGGAATGACCCGACAAGGAAGATAGGATTCCAATGAAGAAGCCCAGGACTGATCTAGCAAGAGGTCGTCCTCGGTTTGGTAGGTATACACCTTTGGCCTCACCTCAAGGGGAAATTCTACAAGCAATTGAGCAGCATCCCGATCTCAAGTGGCTTAAAACGTATTCCCAGAAACCAATAAAAGAAAAATTTGATCGATTCTATCGATATCAAAATGAATATGGTCATGACATAGATGAGTTCACACATTTGAAGGACGTGATAGAACGAATGGTGCAAGCAGAACACCTCAAGGAGTTTGTACGAGCAAAAATGGAAGGGCTCAGATTTGACTCCTATAAAAGGGACCAATACCAGACCAGACAGGGACGAAATAGTGGGCGCACGAGTACACAAAAGGAGAGCCAATCTCATGAAGTACGAGGTGAAATCCTGATGATCGCAGGAGGTGAATGGGCCAAGCATTCCTGGCAAACCCAGAACAGTAATGTGCGGGCAACGAGAGACCTGACTAGGAGAGCGCGTGAAGTTGGATAGTTAGCACCGAGTTCGAACATATGCTTCGGGTCGGAGGATGAGAACAGTATTCTAACCCCACACATGCATACCCTGGTCATAACAGCCACCGTGGCTAACTATAACGTGCGATGGATCTTTATTGACACAGGAAGCTCAGCAGATATTATGTTTTATGATTACTTTCAGAAGTTGAATTTAAATATGGAGTTAGAAGAGGTCACGACCTCGTTGGTAAGCTTTGCTGGGGGAGCCCTGAGACCGCTTGGAGCAGTGAACCTCCTGGTTACGCTAGGTGATGACCCGTTTAGGCAGAGCAGGTCGGTGCATTTCTCGCAATATTTTATTGACCTCTTAAAAACATCAAAAGAGAGATGACCTATACTAGTGTGCCACATGGCTAAATCTAGACCTTTAGTTATTCTAGTTGATAGTGCTGAAGGATGATGTAGGCTGGGCTGATGATGCAGAGAACAATTGATAGGGGACTGACTGTTTTTTTGAAGATAAAAAACTATACAAATTATCCTTAACCCTTAGTGAAGTGTTGCCTTTGTTGTTAGATCCTCACAAGACACATAAATGGATGAAATCCAAAGGAAGCTTGATTATCTTGAGCAAACTTAGCAACACTAATGAGGTTTTTTGTTATGGCAGGAGTATGTAAGGGATTATTCAGAAAGAATTAACATGGATTAGTTTGAGATGGAGACATTACTGCAGAGGAACCAATATGAGCAATTTTAATACATGCTTTGGCTGTCTGAACTCTATCATTTCTTTGATAATCTGATGCTATGCTAATGTTGCCAAGACCATAAGTAAGGTGGTTTGAAGCTCGTGAGTATGGATACCACAAGCTGTCTTGATCGTGTTCTGATCCTGTATTCCCAAAGCTAGTTATGTGTGCAGAGGGAGAGCTTTTATTGCCAGATTAATTGTTGTTATAGGAGGTGGAAGAGTGGTTCATATCAAACCTGTAAATAACATTTATTTGTGTTGTGGTTGTTGTAGCCACAAATCTGACATCTAGACCTGTTATTTCTAGGAAACCTTCCTCTCCTTCCTCCAGGGTTACCACCACCTCTTCTTGAATAAGATCCTCTTCCTCTAGTTAAGTTGTTCCTTCCTCTTCCACTCTAATTGTTGAATACTCTTTTATTGCCCCGAGACTGAGTGTCAAGATTAACAGAAAACTAAGAACTTTCTGTTCCTGCAATTTGATTATTGTTCTCAACACCTTCAAGTCAACTCTCATGAGAGAGCAAGGCAGTATAAGCCTCCACAAGGTTGCAAGCTGGAGATCTGGTGGTAAGAGACACTACAACTGAATCATATTCTAGCACGACCAATAAGAAGATGAAACACTTGATATGTTTCTTTGATTTTCTCATCAACAATAACAACCATGTCAAAGATGGATTTAACCTTGTTAAAGTAGTCAGTGATAGACAACTTTCATTTTTGAGGGTTTGGAGCTGTAGTTTCAGCTACATGATCTTAGCAGATCTCTGAGTGGCAAAAGATTTCTTTAGGGCATCCCAAATCTACTTGGCTCTCCTCAATCCAATGGTTGTGATGAGGAGGTTCTCAGAGAGTGACGACAAAAGCTAAGAGGTAATGAGCTGGTCTTGTTTGATCCAGCCAAAATAGGCATGATTCAACCTTGGTGTTTCACCATTTTGACCTTCAATTAATTTGTTGGGGACAATAATATCGCATGTGATATAACCTCCAATCTATATCCTCTGAGGGCCGTCAGGATTTGCTATTCCCACAACATATAATTATTGTCAGTTAGCTTGACAATGACAAGTTGAGTCTGCAACTGGATAACAGACTCCAAAGCAGTGTTGGTGCTTGTTACAGAAGTTGTCGCCATGAAGGCGACTTGTTAGGAAAAAAAGACAAAAACTTTAAGGGAAAGAAATAGATCAGTGCACATTAACGCGCTCTGATATCATAGTAGGAAACTGTAAAACCCATGAGGCTAAAGAAGAAAACTTGACTGCTAGGTTTAACTATGCAATGAAAGAAACAATTCTTATTGCTTTTCTTGAATTACATACATCATAATACATCACGTTTATTTATAACACCTAGGAGAATGATATAGGATCACACACATGTAGCCCTAGAGGCTAGACAATACAATATGAATGAGTGTCTCACTCTAATAGCCGTTAGAGGGGGTTATCATGTGTGACAGGTGCACAACTTGTCTGATCCTCTGGTGATGCTGCTTGTTGTTGCTGTCATGGACATGCACAATCCCTTTTTGTCGTTTATCAAATGTTAATGTTTTTTTATAAAATAAAGAAAAATAAAAAAATTCTAATTATCCACTTAATTACACTACAGAAAAAAAAACTGTGATTGCTGACGGGCGGATCCGTCAGCAATCAATTTGCTGATGGGTACCGCCCGTCAGCATTTTTGGTGTCAGCAAATTGATTCCTGACGGGATTAACGTACCCGTCAGCAAATGTTGATGGCATGCTGCCGAGTGGTGCCCGTCAGCAATCTCACACGTCAGCATTTCCATAATATTACAAAAATAATAGCCCAGTGCCCGTCAGCAATTTCACCCGTCAGTATTTCTATAATATTAAAAAAAACAGCCCTACCCAACCCGCGTCAATTAAATCCAACAAATGACATGTGTGAAACTTGAACCCTGACCTCTTATAAATAGAAGAGTGTTACCGTCTCGCCAAGTCAATTACACGTGAGAGTTTTTATATGTTTAATATATATTAGCTATGTAAATTAAGTTATAAATTATATTTATAATTAATATTATTATATTTATAAATGTAGATTATATTTGTGAATAATGATATTATAAGTACATGATATTATATATATATTATAAATATAATTATTTATAAATAATTATAAGTATATATTTTATTTTGAAATATATATGATTAATTATAAATATGTTATTATTTATATATAATATTAGTTATAAATGTATAATATTTATAAATATATTATAAATATATATTATATATTATATATAAATAATAATATATAATTATTATAAATATATACTATTCTTATAAATATATAAATATATAATAATTTTTATATTATATTTATAAATGTAGATTATATTTATGAATAATGAACTTTTTGAACGATCATCGAAATCCTATAGATTCAGCCAGTCGTTTCCAGCGCTGCTTCGATTCGGTCTCTATTATAAATATATAATAAATATATATAATTATTTATAAGTTATTATAAATATATTATTTCGAAATATATATTATTAATTATAAATGTGTATTATTTGTAATATATATATATATATATATATATATATATATATATATATATATATATATATATATATTATAAATATATATTGCAAATATAATTATTTATAAATAATAATAATTATATATTATTTTGAAATATATATTATTAGTTATAAATGTATAATAATTTTATATTATATTTATATACGTATATTATAATTAAATTAAATTTACAATTAATTAATTATGTATGTTATATTATATTTATAAATAATTAATATAATTATATATTTATTTTATAAATAATTATTATATTATAAATATATAATATTATTTTAAAATGTATTATAATTATAATATTATAAATTTATACACACACACACACACACACACACACACACACACACACAACACACACACACATATATATATATATATATATATATATATATATAAAACATACACATATATTGCTGACGGGTCAAGCCCGTTAGCATTATATATATATTTTTAATTTTTTAATATTGTTGACGGGCATAGGCCGTCAACAAATTCACGATATCCTAAGCATTGTTCTAAAAATCGGCCTAGGCGGCCGCCTAGGCGCTCGGCGCCCTCGAACCGCCCACGATTTTTGAAAATCGGGCAGAAAAATTGCCGGAGGAATTCGGCGCCGCCTAGGCGCCCTCGGCGCCCAAGTCGGTGCCTAGGCGCCAGGCAGTCCAATTTTTTTATTTTTTTTTTATCAAAGACGACGTCGTTTTGGTTTTAAATTTTTTTAAAGCCAATTCAATTGTTACCGGGCAAGAATTGGGACAGAATAGAACAGAAACAGACTAAGAACTCTTGCCCTTATTTAGTTATTTTGATTTTATAATGTGTGCTATGGATTTATATTGTTTTGAACTTTGAATTGAACAATAGTTTTGAACTTGTGATCATTACTTTTAGTTTTGAATTGTCATATACTTTATTGTGTAGCAGGTAGTATGTTGAACTATTAAATGTTGGATGTAATGTTGTAAATCAGGGTATTTATTCTCGAATTCTAGACCCCGCCTAGGTCCCGCCTAGGCGCCCTAGGCGCTGGTCTGGCGCCTAGCGGCCAGCTAGCGAATTTTAGAACACTGCTCCTAAGCCCGTCAGAAAACCCGTTAGCTATCTTGTCAGTATATATTGACGGCTTATTTTCCGTCAGCATTCGTCTGTTATTTTGTAGTGTTGATCTAAACTCAACTATTGACCTTACGTTTTCAAATAAGTGAGATGTTCTGATTTGAATTCTTACACAGAGATATGTATCTCACACTTTCTTAACCATAATTATATATATGTATTGTTGGAATAATTACAATAATTCGAGCACAAACAAAGAATTTGTAATAATCACTAAAATTGAAAAAATAATACGAAAAATATAAAAAGTCGAGTCGAGAAGTTCTCTTTCCGCAAAACGATTTTGCCCCGGTAGTGCCCTTCGGTTTTGGCAAAACGTTCCCAAAGATAAAATGACTTCGTCCCTGATATTACAGCACCGTAAGTATCAGGGCTCCGGTGAACTGAAAGAAAAATGAACTGAGCTACGAGATGAAATGCAGCATATGAGTATGCTATCCAATTGATGTTCAAGAGTTCTTATATTGAATTTCAGGTGTTCATGCGTATGGAAAGTGAACATGCAAATGCAAGAGCCTCACCCTTTTATAGGGGTTCATTTCAGGTGTTACGCAGCCAATTATGACGTCCATAAATGCAGCTTTATGACGTTCAAATTGGTCAGCATTTGGCAGCGTGAACCTGGACAGGTTCAGCGTGAACATTCAGCTGCGCACGTCAGAAGAGTGCAAGCGTGTGCTTGCCGTATTGGAGCGTGTGTCAGGAGCGTGTTCGTTCAAAAATATAATCAGTGTTGAACCAGAACAACCCCACAGACCACCTCAATCGGACCAACCAATTCGGACCAATTGCCCAAGACCCAGGACCGAGGTCCGAGGTCCGGGCTCGGGCTCGGATCCGCTCGGCTCTGCCATCGGCTTCGCCGAAGGCGGACAGGCGAAACTAAGTCCAGGAGCCCGTGTAAACTTTTTTCACACAAAGCCCACAATACCCGCTAGCCCACTTGATGTACACTCATTAAAAGTTAAACACTTTTAAACTCCCTTCCACATTGAATATTATTCAATGTGGAATAAACTTTAAAACACTTAAGCAACCGTTCAACTTCAAAGCATTCTTTCTCACTCACCAATAATTGGATTTGAGAAATTCAAAATGCTATGATCATCTAAACGACATGTAGAATAAGCTTATACAATTCGTTACAATGAATTTCCGCTGCACCATTAAATTGAATAAATCCAATTTAATAACAATCCCCCACATGAGTGAGAATACCCAAAAACAAAAATGCATGTATGCAAATACATAACTCAGTCCTTAAAAGACAATAGAGAATAGGGAAAGGTGGCTTGTGGCCTTGAACCTTCCTTAGTCAATACTACCGAGCATATCGGCGGATTAGTGAACATGATTCTTGAACTATTCCCCTTTGTGTATACTAGACAATAGTACCAACCCACTAAGGTCTCAAAATTCTTCCATTCTCACGTTTGTGTCCGTTTCTGGTCATGGACAACTTATTTGGATTCATAAGTTTCAGTAGAAGCAACCCTAACTTCTCGCTTACATAGGTTATTTTTCAAATCAGCATTCTGTCATACTCAAGTCAAAGACCTGCATAAGAATCATTAAGAATCAGAGATTTAACCTCACCACGTTGACAAATTATAAACTCTACTTTTGCCATTAAGGAATAAGGTCGTAGAGTTTAACTTACCCAGACTTTTGTAGTTTAGTTTTCCCATTGAACCAAGTTTGTGGGATCTCCACTCATCATGGTTGGGTTTCCACTACAATCATCTTTAAGATGTGGATTTCACTCCCATTCCTTCTAGCAACTTGTACATCTGATCTTGAGCTATGTTCTTAGTGAATGAATCCGCTAGATTATCTATCGACCTTACGTAGTCAACTAAGATTATCCCACTCGATAACAGATGTCTTACGGTGTTATGTCTCTGACGAATATGTCGAGACTTACCATTATATAAACCACTTCTTGCCATTCCAATAGCAGCTTGACTATCGCAGTGAAGCATAACTGGCGGCACGGGTTTCTCCCAACATGGAATGTCTTTTAAAAAGTTACGAAGCCATTCTGCTTCTTCACCTTCTTTTTCCAAAGTGATAAATTCAGATTCCATGGTGGATCGGGCTATACATGTCTGTTTAGTGGATCTCCAAGAAACAGCTCCTCCCCCTATTACAAACACATATCCACTTTTTGACAGAGAGTCCTTTGTGTTGGATATCCAGTTTGCATCACAGTAACCTTCAAGTACCTTGGGGTATCTACCATAATGTATCCCAAAGTTCAGAGTATACTTTAAGTATCTCAAAACTCTCACAAGCGCTTTCCAGTGTTCTCTACTTGGATTGCTTGTATATCGACTCAGTTTGTTAACTGAGCAAGCTAGATCAGGTCTTGTACAGTTGGAGATGTACATCAAACATCCAATGATCCTAACTTAATCCTTCTGAGCAACAGGGTCACCTTTGTTCTTACTTAAGTGAACGTCGAGTTCCATAGGTGTCTTTGCTGGAAGACTATTGTGTGCATTGAATCTCTTGATCACTTTCTTAATGTAATGAGATTGTGACAAGACAATTCCATCTGGAGAAATCATTTCACAACCAAACGAGCTTTATACTTATCGATTGATCCATCAACTCTGAAATTTCGTTTCAGAATCCATTTACTTCCTAAAGGTTTACTACCTTCAGGTAAATCAGTTAGAATCCACGTATGGTTCTGCATGATTGAATCGATTTCGCTCTGAACAGCTTCCTTCCAAAATGAACTATCAGTCCGTGAGAAAGCTTCTTTCAAAGAATTTGGTTCTTCATCCAACATGAAAACCACATAATCGGGACCGAAATCCTTCACAACTTTGGCTCGAGTACTCCTCCTGGGAGTTGGAGCTTCAAGTTCTGAACCATGTCGTTTACGAGACTTAGATTCAACCCCCACAAGTTCTTGACTTGTAGTTCATTCAGCATTACTAGTGTTTGAACTGGATGCAGCTTTATCCTTACAAGGATAGATATCTTCAAAGAATATAGCATTCCTTGACTCGATAGTGGTTCCGACATTCATGTCTGGAACATCCGACCTATGGATTATAAATCGATAGGCGCTGCTATTCAGTGCATAACCAATAAAAATACAATCAACCATTTTGGGTCCGATTGTCACTTGTTTCGGTAGAGGCACTTCTACCTTCGCTAAACACCCCCACACTTTGAGGTATTTGTAAGAAGGTTTCCTTCCTTTCCACAACTCATAGGGAGTTTCGTCATTTCCTTTTAGTGGAATCTTATTGAGGATGTAGTTAGCTGTTAAAACAGCTTCCCCCCACATGTTCTGAGGTAACCCAAAACTAATCAACAACGCATTCATCATCTTTTTCAAAGTACGATTCTTGCGTTCTGCAATTCCGTTAGATTGAGGTGCATACAGAGCTGTAGTTTGATGAATTATGCCACTTTCGTTGCACAACTCCTCAAACAGAGCTACGTATTCCCCTCCTCTATCGCTTCAGATAGATTTGATTTTGCAGTTAAGTTGATTTTCGGCTTCATTTTTGAAGTTCTTGAAAACTTCAATAGCCTCATCTTTACCTCTCAAAAGATAAATGTAACAGTACCTTGTACAATCGTCAATAAAAGTAATAAAATACTTTTTTCCACCTCTAGTTTGCACAAACTTTAAATCACATACATCCGTGTGAATTAATTCTAAATGTGTCGTGCTCCTTTCTACCGATTTAAACGGTAATTTAGTCATTTTTGCTTCTACACAAATTTCACACTTACTTTTATTAACAAATTCATTTACCTTAAGTAAATTGAGATTTGACAAACGTTTTATTGTATTTAGATTAACGTGGCCTAATCTACAATGCCATAAACTAGAGCACTCAGTCAAGTAAGAGGAATCAGAAGCAATTTTATTAATGATTGGTTTTCGGCGTATAGCCATTACACTTAGTTTGAACAAACCATTTGTAAGGTAACCCTTACCTAGAGGTGTCCCAAACTTAGATAATACAAACTTATTAGCCTCGAATACAAGTCTAAAGCCACGACTAACTAGTATTGGACCAGAGACTAAGTTCTTCCGGATGTCCGGAATGTGCAGCACCTCATTTAGAGTGATCTCCTTGCCAGAGGTCATTTTTAGGACAACCGAGCCAACACCTACAACTTGCGAAGACGCTTGGTTCCCATGTTCAGCTTTCTTCCCTCACAGGGATGGTATTTGGAGAACAAGCTCCGGTCTGCACACACATGGGCAGTTGCAGCAGTATCGATGAACCATTGACCACGGTTCTCGACCATGTTAGCTTCCTCAGTGATGACCGCAATGAGATCATCACTAGTTGCAGCAGTATCGATGAACCATTGACCACGGTTCTCGACCATGTTAGCTTCCTCAGTGATGACCGCAATGAGATCATCACTAGTCAGCTCCCTCTCGACTAGTTGGGCACTCGGCTTAGCCTTCTTCTGCTTAGGCTTGCGACAGTTCTTAGACATGTGTCCAGGATAACCGCAATTATAACAATTGCCTTCGAACTTCTTAGAAGATGGAGCTTTAGGCTTAGAGTTGCCAGGACGCGGCCTTTTCTTCGAGTTGTCTCCTCGTTCAAGTAGGTTCACCTGAGGTTCATCTGAACTTTTCGAATTCTTGTACTGAACTCAAACTTCGGACTCAATTTGCACCTTCCGGATAACACCTTCAAGAGACATCACCTTTCGCTTGTACTTGAGATACGTCTTGAAGTCTTTCCAGTTTGGAGGAAGCTTATCAATCATGGCAGAAGCCATGAAAGTATCAGGAAGTATCATCCCCTCGGCGTGGACGTCATTCACCAGCATTTGGAACTTTTGAACTTGTTCCATAACCGGGCGAGAATCAATCATCTTGTAGTTCATGAAATTCGTGACTACAAGTTTCCTAGTTCCAGCCTCGTCGGAACTGTATTTCTTCTCAAGTGCCTCCCAGATATTCTTGGAGGTCTTTGCGTCCGAGTACAAATTGCTCAAACTATCTTCTAGGCTACTTAGGAGAAAGCCTTTGCACAGATAGTCCCCATTGTGCCAATTATCGTAGGCAGCGTGAACATGGAAACTAGTCTCGTCCTTGTCCGGAGTAGGTGGTTCGTCTTCCTTCACGAAGTTAGCGAAGCCAAGCATCGTGAGGTAGAACAGCATCTTTTGTTGCCACCTCTTGAAGCCTTCTCCATTGAATTTTGGAGTCTTCTCCGCTGCGGGCATGATCCGTGAGGAGTGCACCGGCGTGTTCACCGTTGGTACAAAAGTCCCCATCGAACCCGTTGAATGGGTATTCAAAACAGTTGAATCCGTTTGGGGAGCAGTTGCAAACAAACTTGGAACTGAAGTTCCCGTCATCCCAATGGGATGGGTCACAGCTGGAGCTGACAAAGTTTGGACCGAAGTCCCTATCCCAAAAGGGATCGTTCCAGCAGCCGTGATGAGTTCGACTGGGTCATGCGCCTCGTCAGCGTCTCGAGTAAAAAGTCGAGGGTTCCTGGGTTGAGAATGAACTCAGCTTGAGTAGTGTTCATGTTTGGCGAAGACACGCCAATTGTTGAAGTGATCGTGACTGCAGGGGCAGTGGTCGTCGTCGAAACGGTGGAGGTAAGAGTCGGAGTAGTGTCGCTTGTCGGAGTGCTGGAGATCGACATTCTTCTAGTAGTGATTACAGAAAATTAAAAATTATAAATAAAGAAAAATTATTTTGCGATTGTTGGGATAATTACAATAATTCGAGCACAAACAGGGAATTTGTAATAATCACTAAAATTGGAAAAATAATACGAAAAATATAAAAAGTTGAGTCGAGAAGTTCTCTTTCCGCGAAATGATTTTGCCCCGATAGTGCCCTTCGGTTTTGGCAAAACGTTCCCAAAGACTTCATCCCTGATATTACAGCACCGTAAGTATCAGGGCTCGAATAGGTCTTGGGTGAGACCGGTCTCATAGAATGAGACCACTTTTTACTATTTTGTTAATTTGACCCGAATTCTCACCCAGACCCAGACCCAAACCCAAAACAAACCCCCCCAACCTACACCCCAGACCCAGAACCAGACACAACCCCCGCAGCCCACACCCCAATCTCAAGAAACCAGACCCCTCAACCCCGGTGGCTCCCCACCTCCGGACTCAGGCCGCCACTTTCGATCGCCGGCCCCACCTCCGGACCGGTCCGCTTCCGCGCCGCCACCACCCGCCGCCGCCGGCGCCACGTCCGCCGCCGCCGCCACCTCCCTCCATTATTTACCGGCAATATGTTCTTTACAATCTTATATCGTTGTAATCGTCTCGTCTCCACTCGTTCCAAATTCGCAACTTGATTTATAATTTATACGTCCAATCACCGTAGCTCTGAGGT
>BMAC01000079.1:1805112-1819980 GCA_014905375.1 Phtheirospermum japonicum
GCACCTGTACACACCACATCATCGGCGACACGCATGCGCCCAAAATCACAATTGTTGAGAGAGAGAGAGTGAGTGAGAAATCGAGACGAAAGAAAAGAAGAAAAGAGAAAAGAGAAAAAAAAAAAGCCTACCTTCGTCGGTGCTTACTGATTTAAAAATATAAGTCAATAAAATCGTATATTGCAACGTGAGGAGTTGAACGGTGATTCCCGATCTGAAATTGGCCCGATAAATCGTCGCAGACTTGAGGTCAAAGTTAACAAATTATAAAGTTTGACCTCAGGTCTACAAAGATTGGGACATTAAATCATAAATCTGACTTCAGATTTAGAATGAGAGAGTTAAGACGATTCAAACGGTATAATTTTTATTTTTTTTGGTATCTGGAAGACAGAGGCCACCCGGACGACGGTGGCCGGCGGTGACGGTGCGAGAGAGAAACGGTGAAGATGGGAGAGGGGGGCGGCTGGGAATGACAACAGGTTTTACTTTTTTTCTTTTTTATATTTAGGGTTAGGGACGGGCGGGTTGGACAAATGGGCATGGTAAAAAGTGGTCTCATACTATGAGACCGGTCTCACCCAAGTATTTGCCATCAGGGCTCCGGTGATCTGAAAGAAAAATGAACTCAGCTACGAGATGAAATGCAGAATATGAGTATGCTATCTAATTGATGTTCAGGTGTTCATATATTGAATTTTAGGTGTTCATGCGTATGGAAAGTGAACATGCAAATGCAGGAGCCTCACCCTTTATAGGGGTTCATTTCAGGTGTTACGCAGCCAATTATGCATAAATGCAGCTTTATGATGTTCAAATTGGTCAGCATGAACATTCAGTTGTGTGTCAGGAGCAAAGGGTTCATTTCAGGTGTTACGCAGCCAGCTTTATGACGTTCAAATTGGTCAGCATGAACATTCAGTTGTGTGTCAGGAGCAAAATATAATCAGGCTTTATGACGTTCAAATTGGTCAGCATGAACATTCAGTTGTGTGTCAGGAGCAAAATATAATGACGTTCAAATTGGTCAGCATGACCAATTGCCTAAACTTTGTTCACACAAAGCCCACAATACCCGCTAGCCCACTTGATGTACACTCATTAAAAGTTAAACACTTTTAAACTTCATTCCACATTGAATATTATTCAATGTGGGATAAACTTTAAAACACTTAAGCAACCGTTCAACTTCAAAGCATTATTTCTCACTCACCAATAATTGAATTTCAGAAATTCAAAATGTTATGATCATCTACACGACATGTAGAATAAGCCTATACAATTCGTTACAACGAATTTTCGCTGCACCATTAAATTGAATAAATCCAATTTAATAATATGTATCTCATTTCTTAACCATAATATTCATAATTATACGTAGCTCACATTTTTCAAACGCATGATTTCAAACTGAATGATCAGTCTACTTTAAATGCACTGTTACAATACATGTGTGTATATACCAAAACTATGATATTGATATCTCACGCTACATGAATAGCATTCGTTTCAGTAAAATAGCTTATTTATTTTTGGTCCGTTCGACATTTTTAGATTTTCTTTTTTAATAAATTAGGTTTCTTATTAATTATTGAAATTCAATTATTTTTGATAACCTAGTTTTCAAACTAACCCGACTATATGCAAAGGTAACAACTCAATCTTTCAGTGTTGCTGCTATCAGTTAAACATCGAAAATGTGCTTCAAGCCGACCATTAAACACTCCCACAATTTTCTTTTTCCTTCGTATTATTGCTTGGATATATGCTCTTCATTTTGAGAATAACATTCCATTTCCTGTTACTATACCATCTAAATATATATTTATACTGTCCTTTTATATACTTAGTACGAATACATATCGATAGCTAGTTGCCCTTATTCTATCAAGGAGATTGAGATTTACTTCAATCTTGCTTCTTTCTTTATTTCTTTTCTTTTCTTTTCAAATACAAGCTAACTTTAATTGCTGCAAGATGGCCATTAATTAAAAATCAAGACATCAAAATCAGTGTTTTTATATTTTAAAAACAAGATTGATTTCATATTAATTATCGATCACATAATGACAGGGAAGAGATTTTAACCCAAAACAAAACAAAAAATATATATATTAAAAAATATATATATACAGTTGCACAGATTTGACACCTTTGGATGTGCATATTAATATCTTAAATATTAATTTAAGGAATAAAGATATTATTAAGTAGTCCTCGTTCCCCCTCAATATTCCATGCCTCTTCTCTTCAATATTTGTTGCGTATGGACAAGAAGCTCTTTTATATTCAAAGTCAGCGACTCCATTCTTCTTTTTCTCTCTCTAAAAGACCATTTCATTCCGTCTTAATCACTTCTATTCACACTTTCTGATCAAAACAATAATTAAAAAAAAAAATTCAAAAACAGACAAAAGAATCATCATCTTCTTCTTCTTCAAGAACTGCCCTAATCACACGCTGCTGCATGCTGTTCACTCTTGTTCGGCCCAAAAGCGTGCCCAACTATACCAAAGTCAAATGCAACAGCGTTTTTGCTAATTATGTGCAGTCGCTTATTGAAGAGGAGGATGGAGAATTATCAAGGCGATTTAGCTGATATTGTCCGCGCCGGAGCCACCGCCGACGCCGCCGTCCCCGTCCCCGACTGGCAGTTCATTCCATCCGACGATCCGATTAAGTACTATCCTGAAGACTTCGGCGACCCGTTTACCTATATCGGCGATCCGCTCCTTCAAAATATGGATCCTCCGGTACCCGGGTTTTCTTATAATAATATAAATATTGCTCAAAGAGTTGCTGATAATCTTGAGATGGAAAGGCCTTCCAATATCTTTTCAAGGATGTTGCAGATCTCTCCGACTCAGGCCAAGTTGCCAGCTGTCCCGCCGTCTGATGGTCAAACGCCGCCCGTTGCTTCGCCCAGGGTTTTGAAAACTCCTCCTCCAACTCCTCCTATGTTATTATCTAATAATAATCTTAATTTAATTTCTCCGAGTAGCTCCAAAGGTTGCTTAGTTGAGAGCACTGGTTTGCAGATCTCGTCTCCGCGAAATACGGGGATCAAGCGAAGGTACTTTATTTATTATTTTTTTTCCGAAATGATTTATACTAATTAATATCCGACTATAAGCTTGATTTAAGGCTTTGATTTCCGTTCTTACAATTTATGCGACACAGAAAACATTGAGAAAAGTAAGATATCATTTCATTAATTAAGTTTAATTAATTAGTTGATTAATGCTAGTTTAATAAATATATCTATATCTAAATGGGAGGTTTTGGATTGTATTTTCGTTTATTGCATACTAGCTCAATTGTGTAAATAATGTTAAAAACAAAGGATTAAATTAATTAATTAAGATCTTATTATTTAGTCATAACCAAAAACTTCGTTTTCATGTTACTATTTTATGTACAGAAAAGTACTGTTTGTTGAAACGCACCATGCCCCATTTTCTGTGGTTTTATCTGTCGAGTCTTTAAAATCCTCCACCACTTTAGGCTTTTTCTGAGGAAAAAGGGAAAAAAGCTAGCGTGCAGAAATACTGATCAACAAGTCTGAACACACTAACAAAAGCTGAAAAAATATGTGTTTCATAAATTCAGAAATTGACTCGTTTTAGCTTCTTTTAATTTGTTGTCATGCCGCACGTGTGTGTATTACATACATGACTGATGAAAAAACTGAAATTCATGCAAAACAAAAAAAAATGTGTTCAGGAAGAGTCAAGCGAGAAAAGTCGTTTGTATACCAGCACCAGCGCCTGCAAACAGCAGGGCCAGTGGAGAAGTTGTTCCATCAGATCTCTGGGCCTGGAGAAAGTACGGCCAGAAGCCCATTAAAGGCTCCCCTTTTCCGAGGTAATTAATTGTAGACTTGTTTCGAGAAATGATATATTATGAATTGTTAGATATTATTCTTGATTATTATGGTTTCAAACACCAAATTTCATACCACGTTAACTTATTTATAATTTGGAACTTAATTGTACAAACTAACTCCATTACTAATGCTCAAAGTAAATGCATTGTATTTTATGTACTTATTCACATGTCAAATTCCTAATTTCTGGTTTTTGAAAAAAAATGTAATCAAGGATTAATTAGTATTTTATTTTGTTTCTAAAACATGGAAAATACTAGTGTAATATCTTAAAAAAAATAATGAGATTACACTAGTTACATATGCAGTTGAATAAAAAGATCGATTCTTATAAGTATGATAGGATCGATTGTATCACACATACCATTAATATTACATGACATACCAATAAATAAAATTACATTCGATGGGAATTATATATTAACAACATGTTAATTATATTTTAAATGTGTGAAATAAAATTATGAGTTTGTATTATTGTAATTACATTTTTTAAAAATCCAAAGGTGGCGAGCGAATTTGATTTCCCTTGAAAAGGAGTCGAGGGCCGTAAATTTCTCTCGGTTATACCGAGCATTTCAAATTCCATCGGCTCTTGTCCGAGGGAATTTGATTTTTCTCGTCTCCTTTTTTTTCAATTTTTTTATTTTTTTAAATTGGAATCTTGATTATACAGAGAGACATACTCGCTCGGTGTTATATTCCCACATTAGTTCCTTCGGGAACAACAACGGAAAATAGTGATCCTGCTATATCGAGAGATTCACTTAGGGAACAAGTACCGAGGGAATCCCTCGATAGTATAATCTCTCGGTAAATATCGAGGGACCTACTTCCTCGTTGAATCCCTCATTAATCCGCTTTTTTTTTCTTTTGTAGTGCTCGTGTGAATAATGAAAATATGTGCAATCTAATGAGTGAATTCTAAATCATGTTTAGGATTGAAAATAAGCCAAGTTGATTTGGGCTTCTGAGTGTACAGGCTCGGCTCTTAGATAAAATTAACGATCTCGATCCGAGTCGAGGTTAAAAGTAGAGGCTCGAGCTCGTCTTGTTAAGCTTAACAAGCTGAAACTAAAACTCGTTGAATTTTAACGAGTGTAAAGAATTCGAGCTCGGACTTCTGTATTGAAGTGTTGAGTGAATTTAAAATTTATCTTTTTTGTCAATTAATATAATATGTAATATAATATAAATAATATGTGTTATTAATTGATGTAATATATGTTATATGCTAAATTATGCATATTATTATATGTATAACTCAAGAGTCTCTTAATGAGGTGAAGTTGGCTTGCAAGCTCAAACATGAACTCGATTCATTTAAATAAATGAGCTCTATTTTGAGTTCGAGCCGAATCGAGCTGAGCGTGCACTGAACCAAGCTTGGGTAGATGGACTTATTTGCAATCTGATCGTGTTTGGAAATGAAAATGTGCTAGGTTATAGTTTTTTAAGTGTATATTTTACTAAAACTTGTTTGTTTTTGTAGTTTTGAAAGCGAGTTTTCCCATAGATTTGGATGACTAAATTGTGAAAAATTGTTAATGAAAATAACTTTATTTACCATAAGAGCTTTCACTTAACAACACATGAACCAATTTTCCAAAACAGTTGGAAGATTAAAAAAGTAACCTTAGTAAACACAACCTTAATTTTTTTTTCTTGTTTTCTTTTCCCCCCTTAATTGGTGCACTTATATTTACGCCAGATCTTATTAAAGGTATTCCAATCAAAATTCTTAAGCATTGTGTTTGTGTGTAAATATAAATTATCCAGGGGCTACTATCGATGCAGTAGTTCAAAGGGCTGCTCGGCAAGAAAACAAGTGGAGCGGAGCCGAACCGACCCGAATATGCTGGTCATAACCTACACTTCGGAGCACAACCATCCATGGCCCACCCAGCGAAATGCTCTTGCCGGCTCCACAAGATCTCAGCCGTCCAAAACCAACCCATGTTCTTCAAAGACTCCACCAAATCCCCACGACCCACAAACACCCGCAGCTAACCCGAAACAAGAGCACAAAACTGAAAATACAGTAAATCCACACTCTGCCAACGTCAAATTAGAGGAGATGGATCAAGAACTCGATAATAATCAGCTAGAAATAGATGACGCTGAGTTTGATGAAGGGTTTCCAGCTGGGGCCTACAAGCCCACATCGGCAGCGGACTCAAATCAATCCGAAGACAGCTTCTTTGCGGATTTGGGAGAAATTGAACCCGACCCGTTGGATATTCTGTTCACCCGAGGGAACAAGGATCTGGACCCGTTCGTCTTCTATGATTGGGCAACAAACGACACTAGTATCACCGTCACCACCGCTAGCTCCACCACATCTTACGGAGAAGCTAAACAGGGATGATGCATGATTCTTAAGAAAACAGAAGCCCAACCCGGCCCGGCCCCACTCAGGAATATTACCGAGTCCTGTACAGTTATATTTTTATAGCAGTTTGTTTTGGTGAGTTTCATTTAAGGTGACCGGGCCGTGCATGGGGAAGTTCCATTTGATTTTTATTTGTTTAAAAAAAACAATCTTTTTTTTTTTACATTTTCCCTGTTACTTAACAAAGAATTAAATTAAGAAAAAAAGCTGGTGGTTAATCTTGGAGCAGTAGCCATGAAAGTCCTATCCCTTTTGGAATATTGTTGGATGGGACAGAAAGCTGAGGAACAGAAGGGTTCAACAGTTAGAAAAGAGAGAGAGAACATTAATTTATGAGTGTATGAGACATGACTGGAAAGTTCAATGAAAGGGATTAGGATGTTGGATGGGACTCCCACATCGTCTCCCTAAGTGGAATTAATTATTCATCAAAGCTGGCACCTTTTATTATGAACAAGTATAATGTTTTTTTTTTTTTTTTCTTATCAGTCAAGTCAGTGTATGTTTGTAATTGTAACCTTGGGGATTAAGGAAATACTAAACTTTTATTGCCGTATTATTTATTCATTTGGTATATTTGAATCTTTTGTTCGAATCTCGAATGATTATTATACCATTGAGTTTGGACTGTTGATATGCAATCTTAGTTAATTTAATTCAAGAACGATGAACTGGGTTGAATTAAATTACATTTAACTCATTTTGCAAAAAACAATTCAGATCACTTGCTTCTCACTCTATATAGCACTTTTTCCTGTATTATTACTTGGAAAATAGTGACCTGATGAAGATTTGTCAAATCCATCAACTCGGACCAAAAAATCTTGCAAATGCAAGTCATTTCCTAATGGAAAAAAAAGGAAAAAGAAAAAAGGTTTATGAAAACTTCGGGAGAAGAATATTATGTGAGAGTTAGTGATGGGATTTGTTTTATGCGCATTTGATTTGATATATATTGGAGAGACTGTTTGTGATGGGAAAGAATGCAGTAAAAAGCTCCCATTAACAAATTCTCAGGCTTTTACATCTTGTGTGTCGAATAATTACATGGACCATATGTACAATATATGAATATGCAATAATTTCACTTGTCTTACCCACTTCATTAATTAGTTCCTAGATTTATACTTCACGTCTTGCTTATAAAACATCTTTTCTAGCTTTTCCCTTCATTTAGTCCCATCTCCCATCATAAGCGTGGCATTCATACGTTATTTGTATATAAGAAAATTGAAGACTCCATCTTTAGAATGGTTGAAGACTCCATCTTTAGAATGGTTGAAAGAAAAGCTGCTAGGGTTTCTGTGAAACTTGTACTCAATATAATCATTCAATAATTTGAGGTACAAAGATGCTCAACATTTATAGAGCTAATAAAGCTAGAGGAAATATATAGAGTCATGCTAAGAGTGGATTGGCGCAAAGGGAATAAAAACCAACTATATTAATTAGTATATTGTTAGTAGTAAATTTGGCCAATTAAATCAGGTCAAGAAAATTCGGGTCACATTATTCAAATACGAATAAAATCTCTTGTAAAATTATGATTGACAAATGTAAAACTTAGGAGGGAATCAATTCCCTCACTTTTATAAAAATATGTATTTTATTAACATTATTATATTACCTATTTCTAATTAAAATATCTGAAATTGATTCGCCCTAAAAAATCAGCCACCTCACTCCGCCTTGCTATGTCCTAAAAGGAAGACCTACACTGAAAATAGGTTAGAAAGAGGGCACATGAAAGTTCTCCGGTGAACCTTTATGATGCTTAATTCAATCTCAAGTAGAAATATGAGAGATATATGATGGAAGAGAGTAAGCATACCTCCTCTAATCCCTTTTCTATATATTTATACGGTGAGTTAGTTGGATATTACGAGATTTTGAAAAAATTATCCTCAAAAATATGACCGTTACATCCACTAAATTGCCCCGAGAAGGTTCTTCAACCCATGTGAGGTTAGGCTGAACTGGCCTGACAATTACCCTTACCCGGGCATAATATTTACTTCTGCTGGCTCAATTCCTTGGCTTCTGCTCCTATATGTGCTTATCCCATCTTTTCAGCTCAGCTCTGTAATTCTTAATTATATACTTAACTTAAATCTAAAAAGGTTTGAGCATCTTGTACATCTAGCAAGTCTTGATCAGTTGACGACCGAAGTGGACTTGCTCTTTGGGCCCTTATCACTACAAACTCCTTTCTACTTCCTCTTCTCACTCAAGTATGCTCCGCCTATTCCAGTTCAGGTCTTTCCTCTTCTCACTCAAGTATGCTCCGCCTATTCCTTTCTACTGGAATGGCCCTCCAACACTGATCAGCTACGCTCCGCCAGTTTACTTTGGGCCGTATCAACCACTCCCCCCTACATAAGGTGAATTGGGCCTGCTCAGTTCCACCTTCTTGGGATCCAATGGTCTTTTCATCTTCCCAACTCTTTATATCTTGTACCATTATGACTTTGGATATGACGGCAACTGTCCTGTCTCCTTTATTTTCTTGCCTCCCTAAGTTTTTCATTTTCTATTTGTTTTCCCACCTACTCCAAACCTCAGGGCTTCTTTCTTCATATTTTCTATCACTTTAGGATTCTTCTGCGAAACCAATGTATCTTTCTTACTTTGATAAGGTCTTCTTCCTTTAAACTAGATTCTCCAGCAGAAACGTTTCCATCCCTATCTCTAGAAGAATAGAATTCTACAAGCCCATATAATAATTTGGTCACTCCCGCCTCTACTCTTAGCGATAGATCTCTAGAAGCTTTGAGGGAAGATTTTCAAATTCTTAAGTGTGTTAATTTAATAAACCTTCTCACAATAGGGCGTCTCAGCTGCCTTTTGAATTTGTGACTCTGTTCATCAAATCAATTTCATGGTACCTCAACCTACCTCCTCATCCTTTCATATTAGAGATTGCCAAAATATACCGCATCCTTGTTCATCAATGTACCCAATTCCCTAAGGCTTATTATAGGATTCTGGCTAGCAACAAAATTTCTGAAGGTTCTGCCTTCAGCTCAATTATTTCACTCTCTTTTCCAGGCGAAAAGCTCCTCACCTGGTTTCTTTTATCTGTCAGCTCGAATAGGGGAAAATCTCCTTACAAATACCCCTCTTCCAACAAAGCTTGGAAGAAGAAATATTTATTTGTTAGTATCCCTTGCATCTAAGGCTTTCCTTGTGCTCCTATTTTGAGCCTCCCCACCCAGTCTTCCCTTAGCAAATGCAGCCGATCCAAATCTCTAAAGAGGACAATCAAGTGCTTTAGCAACAACCCTTTACTTATCCCGTATTCTCTGCCCCCTTAATCTGAACTTTTCTAATTCTAATAAGGAAGAAGATCTTCTTCCCTTGGATATTGGCATATGAATTACTATTAAAATTTATGTCCTTATCATCATTATTTGTTCCTCATAGTCTCCTCTTGTACCCCCATCCTTTTCAGACACCATGATGAAGGGATTTCTAGCAGTAGAGCACAAGAAAAAGCTTTCCTTTGCTGATCCCAAACCCGCGAAGGAGGTCCAGTCTGGCCCTATTATCGACTTGACCATCTAGACCGAACCCCCCATTGATTTTCCCCTAAATCCTAGAAAAGGCAACCGGATCAATGGCTCAGGCTCAGGCTCAGGGGATTGTCAACCCCAATCAAACTCCCTTAGCTAGAACCTCGATTTTGGTGGCCCGTGGACCTATATCTTTTCATTTCATTCAGGGACTTTTTCCTTCTCCTGATCATCGTACCCTCAAGAAGTGGATTAACACTGAGCTTAGCGAATCACACTACAAAAAAACTGGAATATGCTGACGGGCAACTAGCCGTCAGCATATACTGACAGATTGCTGACGGGTCATTATGCTGACGAGCATAGGCCGTCATCAATTTGCTAACGACCATGCCCGTCAGCAATATTAAAAAAATAAAATAAAAAACCATAATATTGACGGGCAACATGCCGTCATCAATATATATATATATATATATATATATATATATATATATATATATATATATATATATATATACATACATACATACATACATACATATATATAAAAGGGATATAAAATAAATATAAAAATATAAATTTAAAATTTTATAATTATAATACATTTTAGCGGTCAGGGCTACCGTTAAGCTGACCGTTAACTTGTCGCCGATATTCTCCGTCTGTCCTTAACGGTGGCGCTAACGGTAAGGGTTACCGTTAAGCTGACCGTTAACATGTTACTGCAGCCTCATAGCTATCGAGCTAACGGTAAGGCTACCGTTAACTCATTCAGGGAGCTCTTTGTTTCCCCTTAGCGATCTCCTCAACGGTGTCCTTATCGGTTGGTGGAATAGCTAGGTGTTAGCAGTTGCGTAGCGGTAAAAGCTACCGCTAAGATGGTAAATGTTGCACTTCATTGCCGAATCAATCCGCGAGCCATCCTACGATCGTTGTCACACCTATCAGGCAACTAAATACTGCAAAATAGATGAAAAATATGTAATTGGTGCTCGTCCATCCACAAGAATATATATACGAGAAATAAATATATATAAAATCACCCACCAAATCACTTAGTATGAGAAAAATTAACTCATCTTGTAAATTAAAAATAAAATATGGACTTCATGGAAAAATAACTAACCAAAAGTAAACTTGGAAAAAAAATAGTACTTGGTTCTTAATTACATTTTCTCTAAAGCAAATTATAATTGGGCCGAGAAGTCGCACGAGTGTATAGCTTAATAAGCTAGCCAACAGTAAAACAACTCTATGATTGGGTCGGGAATATATAAATCTGTGGGCTTATGAGCCCAAAGAAGATGTACAAATAGTATTTGATGTTTACTTTTTTAAATTTATAAAATTGTCTATTTAATAAATAAAAACTTGAAAATACAAATTCAAATATTTATATAACTCAAACACTCCACTTATATCAACTCAAATTCTGCACGGATACATATAAATTCAAATTGGGTTGACAAGAAAAGAGATATTAATGGGATAAGAGATATACCTGTAACATCCCAATATTTATCGTAACGGAAGCATTAATATTTTAAGAAAATAATTAATCATGGGATGTCACTTTAAGAAAAATTAGAGTATTTTGAAAACTACAACGACAATAATAATAATAATAATAATAATAATAATAATAATAATAATATTGTTATATCAACATCATTAAGGCATTATTTTTAAAGACAATAAACACATTTTATATGAATATAAATAATTAAACTTGTTAATCATCGACCACATCCACCATCTCGTGCCAACGTCGAGCTCCCAATCTGAAAATGTTAAATATTTTGGGATGAGCTTTCAACTCGCTCAGTGAGAAATATGTGTCTCATATAATCATAATACGAAAAATATATCAACGAATAAAGAAAACGTCTTGAATGTTTTTACGTGGATTCCGCCACGGAGTACGTACCCTGTTGCCCGAAGGCTATATGGTCGTCCGGAGGCTATGTGGTCGCCCGAAGGCTATATAGTCGACATAAAATGTCACATGTTAAACGTAAATATACCATATAATGATTATAAGAGACAAAAAATTAGTTTAGAAAAGTTTTTCCCACCTGGATAAATATGATGCTTGTGAACTTGAAATATTCGGATGGTCGCATTTGCAAATCATAAGTCTCAAAATCAATGTTCATACATGAAAATGTAATTTAACTTATTATATGAAATTGGGCGTATAAAACTTGAAAATAGGAATAATTGGAATAATTGATCGGTCAAACCTTCAAGTCAAGTCAAATGGGTTGTTTTTGTAAAGTTCACGAAAATAACTTGAAAGGTCTAAGGGCTGGAATGGATCTTCTTGGTAAATTTGGGGTGTGAATTTAGAGTTTGGGTAAAATGAGGGCTCAATCGAATAAATTAAAGACTCCTGAGGTCAGTTTGAATATCTTAAAAAGTTGCTGGGCATGAAATCAAAACCCATCCCCAAATTTTATCTGCCCCATCTCTTTACTCTTGTTTCTTCCCCGTTTCTTTCTTAAAAATCCATTTCTCCTTTCCCCTTTCTTCTCCAACAAATCGGCCAACACCTCTCCCTTTTCTTCCCCAATTTCTCTGTCCCAATTTTCCAATTCCAGAAACTGGTCGGCCGATCTCCTTTGATCTTCGAATCGATCGATTGGGTAGACGGGTACCGGCGGTTGTGTGCGACGGGATGCAGCGGTGACAGGGCTCGACCGCAATTCGATTTGACGGCGGCAGTTTTTGGCAATCGGCGCAGCGCTTCCGGCAAGGACGTGCGGCGATGGCGTCAGAAAAATGGAAGTCGGCATCCAGGCGCCTCTCCCACTCTCCCTCTCCGGCCCGGGCGATTTCCCTCTCCTAGAATTAGGATCGGCAATGGCGAAATTGGCGCAGCACCGGCGGAGGCAGGCGAAGCGGCGTTGTCCTCTGGTGACAGCAACTACCGGGCTCGGTTGATTTTGCGCAGGCGACATGAACCACGGCGGCTTCGGCTAGATTTTTCCCTCCCAACTTCATAAGTTTGGCGACGAAAATTCGGGCAGTGGGCGAACGGCGGGCGGCGACAGCGACTTAGGGGAAATCGACAGCGGCCTATGCACTAGCTCGGGTTGTGGCGTTCAGGCCTTTTGATTTCTGGCCGTGAATTTGGGGACAAACGGTGGTGAGGGTTCATGGCGTCTCAGTGGCGGAGTCGTATCAATATTGTATTGAATTTGTGTTGGGTAAAGCTCCTTTATATACAACTAAATGATAGGAATAAAGCTAACTCACACGTGTCCTATCCCAACTAACAAACATATTAATAAGGGAAAATATTATTTATATCAATATCCTCCCCTTATTGATAGGAAAATAGAATTGACTTTCCACCTAAAATTTTGGTAAAAAAATCTGCAATTTGTTGACGAGTTCCAATATGACGAAGATCTATGAATCCTTCAAGTAATTTGTTACGCACAATGTGGCAGTCAATTTCGATGTGCTTCGTGCGCTCATGAAATACGGGATTGGGATGCAATATAGATGGCCACTTGATTGTCACACCATAATGGAATGGGTAGAGGAATTTGCAGTTGAAAATCTAAGCTGACTGCATGAATCCATAAGAGTTCACTAACAGTGTTGCCGAGGGCGCGATATTCGGCTTCCGCGGATGAACGTGAGACGGTGGTTTGCTTCTTGCTCTTCCAAGATATAAGAGCAGAGCCCAAGAAAACGCAGTAGCCGGTAATGGACTTCCTTGTATCTTTGCATGCAGCCCAATCCGCATCACAAAAGGCATGCAAGGAAAGATCTGAATGACTAGGGTGAAATAAACCCAAAGAGGGACAACCTTTCAAATAGCGGTAAAAGATGAATAGCAGCCTCCCAATGACCAGAGTGCGGAGCAGTAACAAATTGGCTAAGCTGTTGAGTGGGCATAAGTAACATTCGGCCTAGTAAGATTTAGATATAAGAGACGCCCGATGATGCGTCTGTACTTATCTGGTTCAGAGAGAGGATAACCATGTGTAGATGTCAGATGAAGGCCAACTGGTAATGGAGTTGGAGCTGGCCGACAACCTGTGAGTCCAACATCCAGTAATAAATCCAAGACATACTTGCGCTGACAGAGATAGGTCCCAGTTTCATTTCTAGCAATCTCCATTCCCAAAAAATACTTTGCATATCCCAGGTCTTTGATAGTAAACAACTGATGCAAATATTCTTTAAGCTTGAAAATCAATTCCTCATTAGAGCCCGTTACCAAAACATCATCAACATAAACTAAAAGTACCAAATAGGAGGAGTCATCAACATAGTATGTGTATAAGCAGTGATCTGAAGCTGATTTCTTGAAACCAAATTTAATGAGTTGTTGGCTTAACTCGCAATTCCACTGTCTAGAGTTGGGTCTCTTGGATCTTCACCAGCCCAACTTGAGGGGGGATATTGATATAAATAATATTTTCCCTTATTAATATGTTTGTTAGTTGGGATAGGACACGTGTGAGTTAGCTTTATTCCTATCATTTAGTTGTATATAAAGGAGCTTTACCCAACACAAATTCAATACAGATAATAAAAACAAACTTTTATCTTTCCTTCTTTCAAACTCTGAATATATTAATGGCGGATTGGGGATTTCTACAAGAAGCCCCCACGACTCCGCCACTGAGACGCCATGAACCCTCACCACCGTTTGTCCCCAAATTCACGGCCAGAAATCAAAAGGCCTGAACGCCACAACCCGAGCTAGTGCATAGGCCGCTGTCGATTTCCCTAAGTCGCTGTCGCCGCCCGCCGTTCGCCCACTGCCCGAATTTTCGTCGCCAAACTTATGAAGTTGGGAGGGAAAAATCTAGCCGAAGCCGCCGTGGTTCATGTCGCCTGCGCAAAATCAACCGAGCCCGGTAGTTGCTGTCACCAGAGGACAACGCCGCTTCGCCTGCCTCCGCCGGTGCTGCGCCAATTTCGCCATTGCCGATCCTAATTCTAGGAGAGGGAAATCGCCCGGGCCGGAGAGGGAGAGTGGGAGAGGCGCCTGGATGCCGACTTCCATTTTTCTGACGCCATCGCCGCACGTCCTTGCCGGAAGCGCTGCGCCG
>BMAC01000079.1:1824061-1837742 GCA_014905375.1 Phtheirospermum japonicum
AACTCGTCAACAAATTGCAGATTTTTTTACCAAAATTTTTAGGTGGGAAGTCAATTCTATTTCCTATCAATAAGGGGAGGATATTGATATAAATAATATTTTCCCTTATTAATATGTTTGTTAGTTGGGATAGGACACGTGTGAGTTAGCTTTATTCCTATCATTTAGTTGTATATAAAGGAGCTTTACCCAACACAAATTCAATACAATATTGATATAAATAATATTTTCCCTTATTAATATGTTTGTTAGTTGGGATAGGACACGTGTGAGTTAGCTTTATTCCTATCATTTAGTTGTATATAAAGGAGCTTTACCCAACACAAATTCAATACAGATAATAAAAAAAAAGTGAAGAATTGGGGAATTTTACCCCGAAGAAAAAAAAAATATATTATTTATATCAATACTTCTGATTCGGTTGGTTCATGAGCGGCCTCTCGATGGTCCGTACTGATTCTGTCAGGCGCGGCGCTGACAGGCAGTCGGTCTTCGGCCAAGAGTTGGTTCGTGATGGATACGACTAAAAATCGACGGCCTATTGGGTTTCGATGGCTGTTGGAAAAGAAACTATATGGTAGCGATGGGATTGATTTCCGGTTTCAAAAGGGTTGCCGATGGTGAAGAATTTCTGGAATACGAGGATTTGGTTTGTACTTGTTTGCTGTAAATCGTGTGCAGGGAATGAACTTTTGAATCATGGGTTAAAGAGGTGTGTTATGTTCTCTTGAGATTAGGGAGTGATTTGAGAGTTTGTTGTGATGTGATTATGAAAAGTATATTATTATTTGTTATAAGAACGTGGGCGAATTAAATGGTAAGAAGTTGATGTATGTGAATGACTTTTAAATTTTAGATTTGTAATGTGAAAAACTCAATGAGCCAAAATTAGGTAATAAAATAATTTAACAATAGTTTTAATGATCTTTGGCTCAATAAATAAGTTAAAATATAATATAGATTTTGAAAAGGGACATTAAACTATTTAAAATAGGTTTGATTAAAATATATGAAAAAAAAATGACTCCATATTCTTTTGGTTCGAAAATCTTTTCAAATATATAAAAATAAAAATAACTTTGGCATGTAATGTATATATTGGACGAATAGACTAATATTGAAAAATAAAATAATAATGAAAGTCACCTGAAGTTTATATCACAACTTCTTTAGAATAAAGATCGTGGCTAAATATGAATTAAGAGGTATTGAGATTAAAATATTTCAAGTTGCGACAAGGTATATATATATTCAAATCTCAAATTAAAATAGAAATAACTTTTGGGGTATTACAATATCAACCCAAATTTTGCGACTTCAATTTTTTTTTTAATTTGTATATTTTAATTAATCGCTGCAGATGCAAACGCGGGTGGATTTGAACAATTCATAAGAAAATTTTAAAAATATGCGTAATTAATTAAAAATAATAAAAATTAGGTATAATTATAAAAACTTTCATCCTAAAAGCTATTTTCGCAAAAGAATCAGTGTCTTTTGTAATTTGCTTTTACTGAATCAGGCCAGCCCGTGAACCATTCTCATCTCTGTAACAAACTCCTATTATCACTCGGCCATTATAATATTTTTTAACTTCTTTTACTTGGTCAGACCAAGTCTGCACAAATACTCGGTCAATATGAAGTTATTTTTTAACTGTAACTGCCTTATCTGTAAATTCTTGATGACACATCGAAAAATTATGACGCCTGTTGTGCCGCAGAGCATTGGACATCGTATCTTGGAAACATTTTTAGTTGTACTGTCTAATTTGAGATGCTATTTGACGTGTTTACATATTTGAGAAACGTAATTAGTTGTCAAGTGAATAAAAAGTACTCGGTTTTATAAAAATATTACTTTTAAAAATAGCTCTTATAATAAACTTATTACTTAAGAAATAGAGATGTCACATTTAAACTCACCTTTTCTTTCTTCGACATTTTTTCTTTAAAAAAAATTAAATTTCAATATCCTTTCCTCAACATACATAATCCAATATCGAGAATTTCAACATTACCAACAAAATAAATTAATTTTCATTTGTACTCACATCACACTATATTTTAACATTAATTATTTATTGTAATTCATACTAAGCTCATTTATCATAGTGTCAATGTTTAAATTGATTATTTATTTATTTTAAATGTGATTAGTTATTAGCTAGTTACAAGGGTGTAAGGATCTGTACATGAACTCTTAAATAATCAACGTCTATTTGTGGAGTATAAAACTTCTTCATTCATTATATCAATGTCTCCTACAATTAGAGGAAAAACCCTCACAATAATTAGTTGGTTGGATTTATTTGGATAAACTAGTTAAATAAATGAGCATTCATGATGGTTAACTCCTCAGCACAAATTAATTTTCATTCTTGTAAGAACGAATTTACAAGAAAAAAGAATTGCATCAAATTGAACCTAATTCCGCTCCAGAACATACTAATATTCTAAGCCATGAATTACGACAGAACAACAACAACAACAAAAATAAAATAGATAAATCGTTAGTAACTAACTAACTAACTAACTAGTGCTCTAAAAGGAAAATCCTCCCGGGAAAATAAATTTCATATCACTGATTCAATTCCTTGACTTCCTTCAAAACATGAGGCTTCAGTTCCAAAAGCTTCTGATCGTTAGCTAATTCTTGCACAAATCTCCTTGGAACCATGCACTTCTCCGCACCGTATAATTTCTCCTGAACCAACGATGACCCAAGAAGACCATGCATTTCTTCACTTTTAATTAACTCTCCCTTCTCCTGAAAATTCACATATCATTAATAATCCCAATATTAATAATAAGCCATAAATTGTAATAATAATAATACTATAATTAAATTACCTGATGATTTGAACCCATGAATTCAAGAATCCCAACCTGGGCCTGCAAATACTTGATATATTTATAAGCAGCTTGAAACATTTCAGCAGTGTTCAGTTTCTGGGCACCTGGAATAAGCTTCCCAAGCTCCTGAGTCTTCTCACTGATCCTCCTCCTCCTCTGCCTGGCCGCAATGCTCTGAGCCGACAAGCTATTTGGCTGCTTATTCACAGCAATCCCAGTCGAAAACCCTGGCAATGCGGGCATTATCATAACATCATCAGGCAAATAACAACCGCTTTGAAGCTGGTGATTAGCCAAACCATGGTTAATGAGCTGGTTATGGGAGTAAATAAGCTGTTCGTAATCGTCTACAAGCTTTTGGCGTTTTGGGGTATGGAAAGCTGGCTGGAAATTGAATTCTTGATGAGGGTTAACTTGAAAGGTCATGTCAGGCGGGGTGAGCGAATGGTTAGGATTATTGTAATTAGGAGGCAGGGGATTGATGTAGTTTTCTGATGGAAATATGTTGTCGGGCTCGGGCTCGGGCTCGGGCTCGAAGAATTGAGCAATGTTGAAGTAAGAATCGTCAGCTGGGAGGGCGAAATTGTCATTGTAGAGCTCCGGAGGCAGCCTTGGTTCTTCTATGAGTTCATGTTGAAATGTATCCCAGTTGGAGTAGTAGCTCAGAGACATTGATGGACAAAAGCCTACAAAGTTAAGTAAGATAATGGTCTCGACTTAGGACATAAGAAGCAAGAACAATTTGATGTAGGAGTAAAAGAAGGACTAAATGCATTACCTGAACGAGGAAGGTTCTTTTGCTTGAATATCTGTGGACCTTAACAAGAAACTACCAACAACAAATAGACAAACAGAGAGAGAGAGAGTGAGTGAGGGGAACGTGGGAATGGAGGTTATTGGGGAGTAAAATAATAAGGTTAAGAATAACGGGTAACTAACTCCTAATTACTAGGAGGGCAGGCCACATGGCCTTTTAGGGTTTTTTTTTAACCTCTTCAAAATGTTGTAAGCTTTGGGGAATTGGCGGCTAATCAATGTAGTTTCGTGCATTTTGGTGGTAAATTGAAATTGGGCCCTTTGGAAAAGGCCCATGCCAATTTGGAAAAGTTGTAGATATGTACACTCGTGGATTCATTTTTGGAACTTTTTTCACTATACAACCTAAATTACTTTTTCCATTAAAAATACTTTTGAAATATGCGTTTTATCTTCGGTACCCTCTCGTACTATATAATTTCGTCCAATTGGATCTTGAGTTTGTAAGTTTTATGATGGCAAAATACTACAATTTTTATATCCAAATATTAAAAAAATAAAACTTTTAAGTTGTATAGATATAAGACTCGAATGACACTTAAATAATTAAAATACCATAATTTTATATTTAACATACAATTTGTGATAAATAGACAAATAAGATAGAAAACGCTGGGGCATTAATCAATACACTAGTTCGAAAGCGTTTACATGGATATTAATAAAAAAAGCATTAAAACATAATATTTACTAAAAAAGTATTATTAAATTCATAAAGTAAATATTAAATAAAAAGTAAAATAATATTCAATTTAAAAATTTAAAAAGTACCTTATATATTATATTATTAATACGTGCGGATGTTGAATTTTTTTTTATCAATTTTAAAAACTGAGTTTTTAAAATATACATACATACATACATACATACATACATACATACATACATGTGTGTGTGTGTGTTATTTACTTTAAAATTTTAAAAAACTCATTGTAGACCACGTAAACTATTTTATTTTTGATTTTATGTTGAAGAAAATAATATTGAGCTATTTTCTCCTCTTAATTATCAATAATGATACATAAATTTAATATGTGTTTCATGAGATTTATACAAACATATTTTTTAATGTAAGCACACATATAAAGTCAAAAATTTAGGATAAGTATATAAATCCATTTAATTAGATCTAAGGCCAATAATTGACCTCAGATTTACATATAAGAACATGATTCTTATTTGAACCTATATCAAATAATATATTTGTAAACTACAATTTCAGAAGCTAATTGCTTAAAATGATTTTGTATTATTATATTATTTTTTGTGTGTGTTTATATATGTGTGTGTGTAATGATGATAATAAATATTCTCATATGATAATAATTGAGAGGTAGTTAACGGAACATATATACATTACTCCTTTCATCACATTCTACCTTTTGTAATTGTCCATTTTATGGAGATTAAGAAAGATGATTGATATTATAATTATAGGTATCAAATGATTATATTATTATCTTGTTTAAAATAATTAAAAGTGTGAAATAATAAAAATAGACGTAAAATTAGTCTAGTAACATTTAATTCTTATTGAGAAAGTAAAAAATAGGAATGATCGTCTCTTAAAATATAAATGTGACATAAATGACATTAAGATTTTTAAATTGCTATAAATAAAAATATATATAAACATGACATATAGAACTGATTGATTTGAACCAAGTGGAGCAGTATGATTAGAGGAGGTGGGAGGTATTTGAGAGTTTGAAGGACTGAGCTGTATGGGGACAATGGGAGAGAAAATTTTATGGAGAGGAGGGGAGACAGGAGCTGTCATAGGAGAGTCAGATTGAGGTTTAGTGTTTTGTGATTTGGAGAAAGGTAATTGATCTTCAACAAAGACAACATGTCTATTCATCATCATTTTTCCAAAAGGATGCCTGACTTTGTAACCCTTATACCCCTCACTGTACCCCATAAAGGTTGAAGGAACAGCTCTAAACTCTAATTTGTTCTTGTTGTAAGGTCTCACATGAGGATAACATAGACATCCAAAGACTTTCAAGTTAGAATACACAAGCTTATGACCATGGAGCTTTTCAAAGGGGGATTTGTACTGCAGTTGTTTACTAGGAGTCCTATTAATGATGTGCACAGCAGTACTAAAAGCCTCAATCCAAAAATCACTAGGAACCTTAGATTGAGCTAAGAGGGATAAGCCTACCTCAATAACATGTCTGTGTTTCCTCTCAGCCACTCCATTTTGCTGAGAGGTCTAGGGACAGGATATTCAATGAGCAATACCTTTATTTTGAAGAAATTTGGACAAGTTCCTATATTCCCCACCCCAATCACTCTGAACTGCTTTGATTTTTGCAGAGAACTGAGTATCAACTAAGGCTTGAAAATGCACAAAAGCTTAAAAAGCCTTAGACTTGGTTTTTAAAAAATAAATCAAAGTAAACTTAGTGTAATGATCAATGAAGACAACATAATAGATGCAACCACTGGTGGCTTTTATAGGACTGGGGCCCCACAAATCAGTATGTATTAGATCAAAAGGTTGTTGTAACACAGTAGTAGAATCTTGAAAGAGAAGTTTGTGAGATTTTGATTGCAAACAAGCATCACAAGTGGCCTTAACAAAATCTTTATTAGAGAAGGCTATATTACAATCCTGAAGGACTTTTATTACAACATCATTGGCAGCATGGCCTAGCCTAAAATGCCAAATGTCTAGGCCTACTCTCTTTTTGGACACAGAAAAACACACAGAAGGTTTAACACCATTATTCTTAAAAACAGACTGAATGGAGGGAGATGATTGACAGCTTTGAGGCTTCACTTTGTGGAGATCAAACTTATACGAGCCATCACTAAGTTTCCATTGGAGTAGAGTATCCCCCGTGGCTTGATCCTTGACAAAACAAACAAAAGGATGAAACTCAAGGTAAACTTTGTTATCTCTAGCAAACTGAGATACACTTAGTAGATTATTAGTGATACTAGGAACATGGAGGAGGTTGTTAAGCTGAAATAAGTGTTTAGAGGTTAGAGAGGTAGATTTAACAGTAGAGTTGCCAATATTAGAAATGAACAAACCTGCTCCATTACCCAAGTGAAGTTGATTAGTTCCTAGATACTCTGAAGAGATGTTGAGGTTGGAGAAATCTGGAGTGACATGGTTAGAGGCTCCTGAGTCTGGGACCCAGCTGTAATCTGATCCATTGTCCTGAGTAGCAACCATTGCAGTCATTGTAGATGAGTGAGGCCATGTTTGATTGTTCCTGTTGTTTGTGAACTGTCCTCTATTGAAGCTTTGGTTGCGGGAGGGGTTAAAACCTTGTGAGGTTTGAGGAGTAAAGTTTGGATCCATTCTATAATAGCATTTGGAGGCCGTATGATTTGAATAGCCACAGATCTGACAAGCTGCTCTGTTATTGTTATAGCCTCTACCTGTTCCTCTTGTACCTGCTCTTCCTCTGGAGTTTCCTCTGTTGGAATAGGACCCTCTGCCTCTAGCATTTCCATTTTTGCTGTTGGTGTTGCTCCAGTTGCTATTGTCCTTTCTGGATTGACCATGGACAGCCATATTAGCAACCACATGCACTGATTCATCAAACTGAGGATTTGAGGCTTCCAGTCTGGATTCAAAACTCAAAAGTATTCCACTAGCATCCTTGAAACTCCATTTCTCAGGACTAGATGTGATGGTTAAAACAACTGGATCATATTCACTGCCTAGACAAGTTAAGGCATGGAGTAACTGATCAAAATCTTCAACCTTGTGACCAAATGCAGCTAGATTATCACAGCACACCTTGACTTTATTTAGGTACTCTCTCATGGACTGATTTCCTTTCTTCATTGTTTGCAACTTGATCTTGTATTGCATGGTTTTAGCTCCAGACCGTGCTTCAAAGTTTGCTTCCAGGGCTTTCCACATTTCATGGCTTGTAGTTAGTCCAACCATGAGGATGAACACACTTTCGGATAGGGAGGAAAGCAACCAGGATGCCAGAAGTTGATATTGTCTCTGATATGTTTGAAATTTGGGTTTAAGAACAATGAGGCCTTCTTGGTTCTGGACAACCTTCAAAGGAATCTCAGTTGTGCCATTTAGAAATGACTCAAGGCCTAGACCTGTAACAACAGCCATTATTTGCTGTTTCCAAACAAGGTAATTGTTTTCATTGAGCTTTACTGAGATGAGCTGATGTTGTGGTTGGATCAATAGGTTTTGAGAAAAAGCTACTGTTGGATTAAGCACAACAGCTGTGCTTGAGTTGGGATCACTCTCCGGTTCAGCTTGAGCCATTTATGCCAAAGTAAACAACAGGTCAAAGAAGAAACAGAAAAGAAAAAAGGTGATGGTGACTTATCAGAGCTAGGCCCTATGCCTGCTTTGATACCATGTTGAAAAGCAACATGAATAAGCATAAAGCTGAAACATTCTTTGAATAGAAATTTTGAACATTGTTTTCATACTTACAGATAGTGTTTTGCCTAAAACATATATAGACCTAAACACTAGAGGAGCAAGCAGCGGCTACAGAAAAATATCCCAACGGGAAAGCAAGGAGAGCCATAGATATGAAGACAGCTGGACATATAAATGAGTGGTGTAGATTGGCTTCGTACACCATTGCATGTCAGCATGCAAGCGTTTAAAACATAGCAGATAAAGCCATTAATAAGCTGACTAGGAAGTTGAGTAGATTGATTCAAGCTTTTGTGTGTGCCTACTTATAAATATTTGTCAGAAATTCAATAGTTTGCCCACAAGAGTATGGGGTCACGTGTAGGTTGGCAAAGTTAACTCGAGTCGTCTCTCGAGGAACATACAATCGGAATCTCAAATAGTTTGTTCAATCACAAGTAACTTATACTAATTGGGGGGGGGGTTATTGTGTTGATTACCTAAGAAATGTAAAATGCATGAACGATAATTTAAACTAAGTAATTTAATTCAGCAACTAGAACAAGTAAATTCGAGAATTAATCCAAGAGCTCAAACAAGATTTAACTAGCATAAACGTAAAACAATTATATAAAGCAAAGGATAAACGGAATGAATTGTCCAGCATGAACAATAATCAAATATTAATTAAACTAAAATTAAGAATCCGAATAACAATAGTTTCTAAGGTTCAAAGCATAAAACAATTCAAGAACGATAATTGAGAAATAGCTACTTAATTGCATAAATTAAACTACGAAAGCAAATCAAGGGTTTAGAGTACTTATTAAACTAAGATTTGCAGTAAAATTCTCCAGCTAATCCGGAGCGATTGCGTTGACCTTGGCCGAAAATCGAGTCACGAACTAAAGATTGGAGCTTGGAACTCGTGACACTTGAATCTTCGGTCTCGGTCTTTTGGTGCTGTTATAGGATGTAATGGTGCATTGTTTTCGAGCCGCAAAGCGTAAGTAGGGTCGTAGTGGTGTATCTTATGTATGGTGTCTTTTTTGGACGGACTTAGAAGGGTTTAAATAGTTTTCCTTTGGCTTGCAGCATAAGAAAACCTAAAAATCTGATTCTCGGCCGTCACGTCGACGTCGCGTCGATCGACACGAGTTGGGGCTCGGCATCGACACGTCTGGTGCGCTCGCGTCGATAGGTCATGGCGTCGATCGAAGCACCTAGGATCGACGCTACAGAGAGTTACGTCGACTTGTGCGTCGACCGACGCACCTTGGATCGACCCAACTGCAAGTTGCATCGACCTAGCGTCGACCGACGCGGGCATGGATGGTGTCGATGCAGCGTCGGCGCCTGCGTCGCTCGACGCAGTCTCGCTGCATCTCTTATTCCCTCGATCTTTTTGCTACTCTTTCACCGGAAAGCTTGATCTTTATCTCTTGATCATCACATCTCATTTTTACGTGCTGAACTCTTTCGGTTACTTAGCTGTAAGGTGAAAAACAACGAATAATCACCTATTCTTACTCATTTCGATCAAAATATGGTAAAATAAGCTGGAAGTATAAAAATACGGAATTACGCTTAAACTATCCAACTTATACCAAAAATAAATAGAAAAACGAACTGAAAAGCTACTAAAAACAAGGACAAATATGTGCTAATCAACTACCCCACGCTTATTGGTTTATTCGTCCTCGAACGAACGATAGATTCAAAGTATAGAAAAAAATGAAAATCAGTCCAAGCAATGAGTCGTGCGATGCTACATAGATAATTTTGAAAATATAGATACATGCAACGCAACTTCAAACACTCCACCCTTATTACTTTGTCGCTCCAAAATTAAATTCATGCATCCTCACAAAAGGGTATTATATAGGGTGTACGCTCAAAGCACTCAAGTATTTTCTGCATGGGACGTGTATACACTCAAATCGTACAAATACAAGCACAATAAACAAGAACCGAAAATCAATCTCTTTTCAATCGCGAATTAAGTGTGTTATCGAACTAAGAATCGGAAAAGGTCTTTTTGGGTTGTAATGTAAGGCTCTTTGGACGGGTATGGAATATATAAGTCGTGTGGCTAACTCACGATCTAACGTGATCAATAACTCACCAAACCTAATCTAATCATGAAGCAATGCGCTTCACCTCGTTTAAAAATAAAAACCTCACTAACACTCATAAAGTAGCCTTTATACATAGGCTATTTCTCAACTCGTAACTCTAAACCGACTTGAAGCTCAAACCACTTAATCAAAATTGAAGCTTATAATGTGCTTCTTATTCAACACAACTCTTTTGCCTCTTAAACATTAGGCTTCATAAATAAACAATTAAACTCAAGCCTTAATTAGCGCGTAGGCAATGACTTAACATGATCCAACTAGACTCACCATCCTTCTTTTTTTTTTCTTTTTTTTTTCTTTTGTCCCTTTTCTAATTTTATGGGATCTTTTTCTTTCTTTCTTTTTTTTCGGATGGTGGTCTTCTATTACAAAAATTAATAAAATCATAAACTCCTAATAAAAATTCCAAAACTTTAATAACCAATAAAAATAACGAACTCCTACCCCACGCTTTTAATGGATTGTAGGGTTCGACTCAAAAACACTCATTGCTATAGGCATGGATTATTTGGCTATGAGGTGCTCATTCGAAATTTATAGTGGCTAATATATATGAATATGGCCAGAAATAGGGTTTATATCTGTGTCTTAACCTCATTTTCAAGTCAACTACACACAGCAGTTTCAAAGAGATATCAAGACTGAAACTTATTCAAGCACATGCAATGATGATAATCACTCAGGTTACTCACAGGCTTTTTGCATGAAAAAGTTTTGAATTAACGCTGCTTTTAAGGTTTTGCGAAATTATTTGCGTCCAAGTACCATTTTACAATATATATAAATAATAAATTTTTTCGAAAAATTTATGCACTTATGCACGCTTAAAAGACAAAAACATCAAATCATTCATAGCTAACTTCGACAGGCACGCCATACAAAAACAATTCGGCGAAGATATAGCAACCAATCACGTAAAAAATTTAAATTGCACACAATTTTCAATCAAATACTCAACCATTCCCCCCTCCTAAAAACTCGGCAATCCCCTGATTGCCATAAACGAGAATAAGAAAATAAAAGTAAGGGAGAAAGGGAATAAGAAAATGTCCATGAAAAATAATGGTCGAATTTTCCCAATTGAAGTTGTGCAATTTCCCGTTGTCTAGAGCCTTATGATTGGATTTGTCCTTGCAACAAAACATATTAAAAACAAACAAAACAAACCATGATTGCGATCAATTGCCCCGCGCAAGTGCCCGGTGGCACATCTTTGGGATCTGAAACGGTCGGAATGCGGCTCGATGGTGTAAATGGCTGGGTTGCAGCTCATCAAAATGTTGCCGGACTGCGGCTAACTTGGGTCGGATTGCGTCCACGATTGACGAAAAATGAAATTCGTAAAAATTAAGCGGCAGACGCTACTAGTAGTAACATGTAGCGGTAGGTTACTTAGTTTTTAAGCTTATTGTTATCCCTATTGCTGCGGCTAGCGGTAGGTTCAGTGGTTGATCGTCATTGGTAACGCCTCGAATGGAACTAGCGGTAAGGCCTTGCAGTAGCGAACTTCCGCTATATAACCGTTAGTTGTCCAGAATAAGCGATTTTATCGTAGTCGCTGCACATCAACACACACATAAACGTACCACGGCAATTGACACAATTTAAAGCGACAAAAAAGAAAATAAAATAAAGAAAAGAAAAATAAAACTAACTATCGTTTGGGTTGCCTCCCAAGAAGCGCAACATTTAACGTCTCATGCTCGACGTGATTCCATGCGATTAATTTTTAGCCCGTGGGGGCTCCACTAATTCTTCCTTATCAAGATCGCGATTCAGCCCACGTCTCTCGTAGAAAGGTTTGAGTCTATGCTTGTGGACTTGGAATTTCGACTTCTTACTCTCATCGTATAGAGTGGCAACTCCGTACTCATCCATTTCCTTTATCATAAAAAAGGGTCCACTCCATGCGGCCTTGATATTGGTCGGTTCAAATCTACGTTCGAAATTATAGAGCACTAGTTGACCTGCCTTGATCTTCTTATCATGAGTCTTCTTGTCATAGACCTCGCTCGACTTCTTTTTCTTCGTCATCCAATTCTTGCTATATGCTTTTCCCTTGTTCCTCGTATGTTTAGAACTCATGTAGGGGTCGAGTGAAACATTTGTCGAACAACTATGCGGTGGCTTCGTCTCTTCCCTTGGCTCAAATTTTGAGCGATCTTGTTGTGGTTTCAACTCCACTTTTGGCTTGATCTTCGGTGCATCGCTATCTTCGCGTAATGCAGCATTACAACCAGCAATTCCATCTATGATTTCTTCTATGTCAGTTCCTAGCAATTCGATCAATTCCTCCCCACTCAAATGCTCCTCTTCGTCCTCGCCGTCAAACTCGTCTATAGTGGTAATGCTTTGGAGATCATGGACGCAAGAATCGATTAGATCTACAAATGAACACTCATCTTGCATAAGTGGTGAAGGAGTGTTATGAATGTCATGAAGTGAAAACGTCACTGACTCCCCTAAGACGGACATGGTCATCCTTCCTTTGTTCACATCTATTAACGCATGCATAGTTGACATAAACGGACGTCCCAATAAGATGGTATGCTCCTTTCTCCCGCTCGGCACTTCTCCGACATCTAAAATCACAAAATCAACAGGAACAACCAGCTCACCAACCTGCACCAAAACATCTTCAACAATACCCAATGGTTGCCGAATTGACCAATCAGCCAATTGTAGGCGCATATTGGTAGGCTTCAATGCCCCAAGATCGAACTCTCTAAATAAAGAATACGGCATCAAATTAATGTCAGCGCCAAGATCGAGCATCCCCCTCGCCATTTTTCCATTCCCAAGGGAAATCACTACAAAAAAACCCGACGATACTGACGGCCAAATCCGTCAGGATTCCATCAGTATATGAAATACTGACGGCCTCCTGACGGATAATGGCCGCTAGTATTTTTACGGTCAGGATTCTAGTATCCTGACGGGAAATTATGCCCGCCAGGAATGCCGGCGGTTTCCTTGACGGCTTATGCCGCCAGAAAAAGACCGCCAGTATTCCTGTCGGGTTGTGCCCACCAGGAATGTCTGATGCTTTCCTGGCGGCTAAGCCGTCAGCATTACTGGCGGGTCCGACCGCCAGTATTTACTAGCGGGTAGGCCCCTAGCATTCTTGGCGGCTATTTTTAAAAAAAAAATTGCTTTTATTTTCTTTAAAATTTCTAATATATCAATTAATAATTAAATTAAGAATAATAAACAAATAAAATTTTAGATAACTAAAAATAAATTATCCATTAATAAAAAAATCAAAATAAATCATTCAATAACTAAAAATCAATTCATCAATTGAATGTATAAAAATCCTGAACTATCAATCCACATCTAAATATGACCACCATCCGGATCAGGGGGAGGCTGACGAGCCATGGCCCGAGCAACAGCTTCTTCAATCTGCTGACGGAGCGTCAACTGGGTACGCTCCTGCTCTCTCACGGATCCGCTGAATCTCTAGCGCCTGCTCATCGCGGATCCGCTGAAGCTGCTCAAGCTGCTCC
>BMAC01000079.1:1838358-1848716 GCA_014905375.1 Phtheirospermum japonicum
GATTTGAAAACCCGCTATTGGAGGGACAAAAACCTCCCGGCCGGCGCCGTAACCCACGTCAACATCCGATGGTATACAACCAACAACACCAATGACAATATTATATATAAACAAAATTAAACCCCGGCCGATCACCACGGCCTCCCATACATGAACAATATATATACAAATTTTTTTAAATCCTCGGCCGATCACCACAGTCTCCCATGCATGAACAATATATACACAATATAATGGGTGAATAAACCCTAAATTTGAAAGTAAACCCTAATAATCTAATGATAAATCCTAATACAAGATTGCTTCAAACTAGGTAGATTCTGAAGTAGACACGTTGTCTATACAGAGCCACACAACACTCGAATACAGGTCATCGCTTTCCTCGACCACCCTCACCATGTCTGCTCCAAATACGTTGTCTGAATTAAGTATATTTGGAGCCGACATGGGGAGGGCGTTTGAGGGAGGACAATCTCTGTACGGGTGCTGTGTGCACTCTGTATAGACAAGTGTACTGTAGAATCTACACAAGCTTAATTATTCCTAAATTGGCCCCTAATTGTGTAATTATTACTAAATTGGCCCCTAATTAATTGATTATTCTTAATTTGGCCCCTAATTAGGTAATTATTACTAAATAGACCCTAATTAAAACTAATCCTAAAACTAACCCTAATTATAAATTAACCCTAAAGTCATTTCTAAAACTAACCCTAAATTGAACCCTAATTCTAAAATTAACCATAAAACCTAAATTAAAACCCTAAATTGATCTATAATTAAAAATTAATAACGAAACTAATGCATATAAATAATATAAAAAAATGAAAAACAAACTAAAAAAATTTACATTTGCGATGGGCTGCGACGAGCGGCGGGCGACGATGGACGGTGAGCGGTTGCTGCTGCGACGGACGGCGAGCGGCGACCTCCGGCGGGCTGCGGGTGGACGAGACTGGCGACAAGCTGCGGCTGCGACGTGCTGCGACGGGCGGCGGTCCGGCGAGCGGTTGCTGCTGCGACGGACGGTGAGCGTCGACCTCCGGCGGGCTGCGGGCGGCGAGACTGGCGACAGGCTCCGGGCTGCGATGTGCTGCGATGGGCGGCGGTCGGCGATGGACGGCGAGCAGAGCTGGGAGCGGCGGGCTGCTGCGGAGCGGAGTGGCAGCTGGGCTGCTTGCTGCGACGGGCGACTAGGCTGGACCGGAGCGGAGTGGCGGACGGCGACAGCTGGGCTGGACCGGAGCTGGGAGCGGTGTTTTTCGGCGGAGAGAGAAAGAAGGAAAGAAGAGAAGGAGAGAAAGTGAGAGCGGGGGGAGGGGCTGGGGGCCGAATTTTAAGTTAAAAATCCTAACGGCCAAAGGCCGCCAGGAACGCTGGCGGCTTAGTTGTCAGCGTATATATATATATATTTTAAAAAAAAATATCCTGATGGGTTGACCGTCAGGATCCTGATGGCCATGACCGTCAGCGTATATATTATTATTTTTTTTAATTAAAAATTATATCTTGACGTCAGAACCGTCAGGATCCTGACGGCATGGCCGTCAGCGATGCCAAAATGATATACTGACGGGCAATGCCCGTCAGTATAATAAAGCGGGATAAACTCCGCTTATTCGGCTGACGGTTTACTGGCGGCCTCTTTTGATGGCGGCCATGGCCGTCAGCAAAGTCGCCTGCATTTTTTTCCGCCAGTAAGTCCGCCAGCATTGCTGGCGGCTTTTTGGCGTCGGCATAACCGTCAGTATCGTCGGGTTTTTTTTTGTAGTGAATAATAATACAAAAGCTTCCAGGATCCTTTTCCTTGGGCGGCAATGGTTTCTTGATTATCGCGCTAACTTCTTTTGTCAATGCCACATGTTGGGTTGCTGCCAAGCACCTCTCTCGTGATGCTAGTTCCTTGAAAAATTTCACATATGTTGGCATCATCTTTATCACATCTAGCAGGGGAAGGTTAATATGAACGTTCTTCAATAAATTGTATAGTTCCATGAATTTCTTATTTTCCTTGGCTAGACGATGTCGACTTGGGAAAGGAACCTTGTATCGTATAGTAGGTGTTAACTGCTTGGGTTGCTGAGTCGGAGACTTGGTTGAATCGTCTTCTGCTGTGGGAGTGGGGTCTTGATTTGGAAACTTCCCTTTTAACGACCCCGGAATATAAGGATTTGGTGACTTGTGCACTAGGTCCGTTGATTTAGGGTCGTCAATTATGGGCGAATCCGCTTTTGGAATTTTTGTGACCTCTTCTTTCTCCTCTTTGATTCCATTATCTATCTTCTTTCCACTTCGTAAGACATGGACAGCTGAAGCTTGCTCGGTTTGGCTCGGGAATTTTCCTTTCTCGTTTTCCGCCTTTGCCATAAATGCCGCTATTTGGTCCATCATCGTTTCTAAATTCTTCACACTTTTGGAGAGGTCATTCAGAACTTCTTCCTACTTATTAACTTGCGTAGTCAGGTTTGCGAGCCCGTCTCTATTCCTGATTGTCTCGGTGACTTGGTTTTGTTGCCAGATTAGCAATTGATCGTTCAGTTGTATTGGAGCAAGTGTCGGCCCAGATGGTGGCGGTTTGTTTGGTGGTGGTGGCGTTGAATTAGTTTGTGCTGGGGCGGAATGTGGGTTTTCAGGTCCCCGTTTCAAGTAAGGAGAGTTACGATGCGCGTTGAATTTGGAGTTCATCGGAGGCCTGTGCTCATAGGTTGGAAGGTCTTGATTACGCATTTGATCCCTGATTACATACGCCTCGGCTTTGCATTCTTCGTAATACACCATTTTACATGTATCCACCAAATGCCCTTGCTCTCCACAGCGGTTACATGTCTCGACGGTCTCGTTGCTCGACACCTCAGTCGCCTCGTTAACTCTTATCTTTCATGGTCAAGAGCTCGTTTGCCTTGACTTCTCCCTCATCCTCTCAAACAGTTGCTTAGCCTCCGTTGCGGTCAAGTTTCCAAAATCTCCTCCAGCAGCTACTTCTACGTGTTTTTGTAGGAGTCCAAAAGCCCTTCGTAGAAAAGTTGGTTCACCATTCCTGGGGAGTTGTGATGATGTGGGCAAGCTTGCAATAGATATTTGAAACGTTCCCATGCCTCGTGAAGTAACTCCCCATCTTGTTGGACAAAGTTGGCTATTTGTCTCCTAATGTGGCCCATCGTCTGTGCTGAGTAATAATGATTTATGAATTTTTCGCTAACCATGGGCCAATCAATCAGAGATCTCGGTTCTAGTGATAGTAGCCAAGATTTGGCTTTATCCTTCATGCAGCTTGGAAAGCATACCATTTAAAGGTCTTCGTGATGAAGTCTCGGAGATGGGATCCTACTAACTTCGGCATAAAACTCCTTGAGGAAAATCAATGGATCTTCGTTGGAGAGGCCGTGAAATGTCGGTAGGTTGTTGATTATATGAGGTTTCAGCTTGAAGTCTCTTGCAGTTCTACCCAACACAATGGCAGAACTATAGGGACCCACTTGAGGAGTCGTGAACTCTCTTTTTCTTGGTTCGCGCGCCTCCCGTTGGTATCTCTCTTGGTTATTAGGCCTCGCGTAGTTTCAATCGTACTCGTTCCTCTCATTGTGGTGGCTATTGGCCAGCCAGTCGTCAACCTGTTCGTCACCATGATAAGATCTCTCAGAATAACTATCTTGGTCATGGTGGTGGCGATTTCTATTTCCTCCTCCTCATCCTTCATTCTGGTCCATCATATTCCATTGAATATTCTCCCAGTACTCTCGAGATTGTGCTGGTCCGTTGGGGTGAATTGGTTCACTCCCGTACTCGTTTCTTTGTCGTATAGGTGGGTTCCTTGGTGGTTTATCGTTTTCATTGTTGTGGATATGATTGTTTAGCCTCATCATTGTTTGAAGAACCGGAACACAAATCAAATCAGTGGGTGCAGACGATTCGCTTTCGGATATGTGAGAAGGTCTTGCTTGGTTGGAACGATGAATATCGTCGATGAATGGTGCAAGTTCGGGTCTAAGTGATCTCCGACCTTGCATACACTCAACATCACATTAAACGCATCGACTAGAGAGAATTATACAAATAGACGGCTAAAAAGAAAATAAAACGAACAAACATATTTTTGAAACCTTTGCTATGTTCCCCGGCAACGGCGCCAATTTTTGATTCAAGCTTTTGTGTGTGCCTACTTATAAATATTTGTCAAAAATTCAATAGCTTTCCCGCAAGAGTACGGGGTTGCGTGTAGGTTGGCAAAGTTAACGTAACATACAATCGGAATCTCAAATAGTTTGTTCAATTACAAGTAACTTATACTAATTGGGGGGGGTTGATTGTGTTGATTACCTAAGAAATGTAAAATGCAGGAATAATAATTTAAACTAAGTAATTTAATTCAGCAACTAGAACAAGTAAATTCGAGAATTAATCCAAGAGCTCAAACAAGACTTAACTAGCATAAACGTAAAGCAATTATCTAAAGCAAAGGATAAACGGAATGAAATTTCCAGCATGAACAATAACCAAATATTAATTAGATTAAAATTAAGAATCCGAATAACAATAGTTTCTAAGGTTCAAAGCGCAAAACAATTCAAGAACGATAATTGAAAAACAGCTACTTAATTGCATAAATTAAACTACGAAAGCAAATCAAGGGTTTATAGTACTTATTAAACTAAGATTTGCAGTAAAATTCTCCAACTTATCCGGAGCGATTACGTAGACCTTGGCCGAGAATCGAGTCACGAACTAAAGATTGGAGCTTGGAACTTGTGACACTTGAATCTCCGGTCTCGGTCTTTTGGTGCTGTTATGGGATGTAATGGTGCGTTGTTTTCGAGCCGAAAAGCGTAAGTAGGGTCGTAGTGGTGTATCTTATGTATGATGTCTTTTTTGGACGGACTTAGAAAGGTTTAAATAGTTTTCCTCTGGCTTAGAGCATAAGAAACCGTAACAATCCGATTCTGGGCCGTCACGTCGCGTCGATCGACGCGAGATGGGGCTCGACGTCGACGCGTCTGGTGCGCTCGCATCGACAGGTCATGGCGTCGATCGACGCACTTAGGATCGACATAACTGCAAGTTGCGTCGGCTTTGCGTCGACCTAGCGTCGACCGACGCAGGCATGGATGGCGTCGACGCAGCGTCGACGCAGTCTCGCTGCATCTCTTATTCCCTCGATCTTTCTGCTACTCTTTCACCGGAAAGCTCGATCTTTGTCTTTCGATCATCACATCTCATTTTTACGTGCTGAACTCTTCCGGTTACTTTGTTGTAAGGTGAAAAATAACGAATAATCACCTATTCTTACTCATTACGATCAAAATACGGTAAAATAAACTGGAAGTATAAAAATACGGAATTACGCTTAAACTATCCAACTTATACCAAAAATAAATAGAAAAACGAACTGAAAAGCTACTAAAAATAAAGACAAATATGTGCTAATCATAGATTAATAAGCTGACTAGGAAATTGAGTAGATAAAGTTTATTTGGCTGACTAGGATTCTCCAACAATATGAAAAATTTTAAACTGCTAAAACGGCCGGAGTTAATAATACAAAATGCATTTTTTTCCATAAGATCAAAACGACACTTTCCAAAATGCACATGGTGGACACATCTTCATCCGACTTACAAATAGTGCACGATATACAATTTGCCCACAATGTATATGATTCAGATTGCACATTACTAAATGCACATTACAACATTATAGGTTAAATGTTATTGTTTTAGTAAGAAAAAAGGTCTGATGTAGAAGTTGCTAGGATTGGACTTGGATTTTCTTTAAAAAAAAAAAAGTCTCAATTCGGGTCTTACAAACGGAGTTCAAGACTCCACTTTGGTTAGAGGGTTTGAAGGAAATAATTTCAAATTCACAATAACAAGTGCATTAAACTTGTTTAGATAGAATGAGTTTCAAATCCTTAAACTCATATATTGAACTATTAGAGTTATTTAAGTGGATTTCAAATGGATCTTGTGTCGAATCATTTGAAGAAAAAAAAAAAAGAAGTACAAGTAAAAAAAAAAAAAACTAAAAAACTTTGGCCTTCTCCATTCTAATCATTTAGTGAGATAAACGTGAATACTATAATGTCCTATATACAACCCGGAAATTGACATAGATAAGCATCTGAGAGAGAGACTCCATTCTTGATATTCTTCAACCTTATACTCGTAGTTGCATTGACCAATTATGATGCACCAAACTATGAATCTTTTGTCGAATGTCTTTACACTCATTCTGAACCCTACCAATCTCCCAAGCATTGTACTTCTCTAATGATAAGATAGACTAAAAAGATTTCGAAAAATTTCGTCAATTGTATATATTTTTGTATATATCAATTACGATATATATATTGTTTCCTTGTAGATAGTTTCATATCTTGTATCTTGTACTCTATGTATTCAATAGAACTACACTGAGAGTCTTGATTGAGGGAAACTATGTACCTTGACATGGTATCAAGAAAATCTATTATTTGTCAGCTGGTCACCCGTGATTTCCGGTTAATTATGTTCATTGACAAAACTTCTGAAATTAAGAATTGAGAAACGGGGACGATTTTGGCTTGGGGAATGTGTGATCCAAGATTTTATGTTTTGGAACGTGGTCATGCTCTTGTTGCTGCTTTGAAGAGTCACAAAGCTCGTGGTTCTTTTGAGTTGTGGCATAGTCGACTTGGTCAGTAAACTTTGATATTATTATTTTGTTGGACAAATTGGGTTTTGTTTCCGTAACTTCTATTTTGCCTAAGCCTGTTAGTTGTTCTTCTTGCAATGCCTTTTATTGATAATAAAAAATGTGCCACTATCATTTTGGGTGTTATTCATTATGATGTATGGGGCGATTAGCCCGTTAAGTTTTGTGGTGGTTTCTTGTATTATGCGATCTTTATTAACGATTTTTCTTACTTCACTGTTATATTTTTGAAGTTTAAATCTCACTTGCGGTTCAAGGCAATGGTTGAAGCATAACTTTTGTGTGGCTTATCAAGCCTCCATCAGTCTGATGGAGGCACTAAATTCATGAATAATTAGTTACAATATTTATTTCGGGTTTCTGGAATCATCTAGATCATGTTTTTTCAATACACTCCTGCTCAATATGGCAGGGACAAGCGTAAGCATTGACACATCACAAAGATAGGTTTATCATTACTTTACCACTTCTTGGTTCTTCTCTTATTTGTTTGAGGCTTTTGCACCGCCGTCTATCTTATCAATCGCTTTCCCTCACAAATTTATAGAATAAGTCATAATTGCACTGTGGTTCTCTTCTCCTCTGGTTTATGAGAATCTACATGTTTTTAGTTGTCGGTTCTATCCATGTCTTTGGGATTATGAATCGAACAAATTTTCTCCCAGATGTGTCCCTCGTGTTTTCTAAGGATATAGTTCTCGCATGAGGGGTTTCGTTATCTTGATCCAGTTACTTCTCGTATATATGTCTTCAGACATGTTCAATTTGATGAAGATTTCTTTCCTTTTGATGGCTTCTCTACTCATGCGGCCCTTACGGATCTTGATTACTCGGCTTTCTTGGAGCCTCAACTTTCAGAACCTACTCCTCCGTGCATTCTAACTTTGTTTGCGATGGTCTTGGCTACCTCGGAGCCTTGTTTGGTTTGTTTAATGCGTGTCGCTCCCCTATCGCCTACTCTGGTTGTGCATCCTCTACCGTGCATTCTTGAGGTTTCACCAGTCTCTCCGGAGACTTCTATAGTCCTACTGCCTATAGGAAGTCCACACATCCGATGGGTACGAGAGCCAAAGATGGCATCTTCAAGTTGAAGTATCTTCTGTCTACCTCCTTCTTGGATCATAAGCTCTTTTATCCACATTGTATGCTTCTTTTGAGCCCAAAGGCTTCGAATCGGCTTCTAAGTCTCCTTATTAGGTTGCCACGATAACCGACGAGCTGCAAGCTTTTCATTCGAATAACACTTGGAAACTTGTTCCGTAGGCATAGTGAAAATATTATTAGCTGTAATGGGTTTATTCATCCAAATATCTTGCCAATGGCTCCATTGACCATAACAAAGGTCATCTCATTGCTTAGAGCTTTACCCAGCTTCTTGGTTTTGACTATGATCACACATTTAGTCATGTGGTCAAGGCTTCCACAGTCCGTATCATCCTATCTATAGCTGTCATGGGTCGTTGGTCCCTTCATCAATTGGACACTGACAATTCTTTCTTGCACGGGCTTCTCGACAAACCACTTTATATGGAGTAACCTCCAGGTTTTGTTGGTTCCACAAGACCCACCTTTTCTTGTTGTCTTCAGAAAGCTATCTACAGCGTCAAGCAGGCGCCCCGTGCTTGGTTTCAACAGTTTGGTGATTTTATTTTATCATTATGATTTGGTGAGAGCTAGTCCTATACTTCGCTATTCATTTTCTGGAGCAATCGCACTTCTTGTCCACATTGATGATATTATCATCACGGGTAGTGATTCTTCTCTTGTGACTTGTCTCATTTCTCACATTCACAAGGAATTTGCCATCAAGGATTTATCTCGTCTAAATTATTTATTGGGTCTCGAGGTTACTTATTCGCCGATTTGTCTATTTTTAGGGCAGTCCAAACATCACTACAAAAAAACAACAACAGTTTTTCGAGGGATTTTTCCCTCGGTTTTGAGGTAAAATCCCTCGGTTTTGGGCAAAGAATGAACCAAATAAAATGATTGTTCGAAATCGCGGCGTTACAGAGGTGGTATCATAGATAAAGTTTTACTTGGACTCGTTTGTGAAAATCATAAAGGTTTATAAAATAATGATTTTAATTTCAATAGTTTTCATTCCTCCTCTTTAAACCTTCGTCGATATCCTCAAGGTACAAAAGATTTATTGCAGATTTGGGCTTGGTCACGAATTTCATCTGTCAGACCACATACCACGGGCAGTTCTCTCAATCTTCATCGGACCATTTACGATGCAGTCGAAGACGTCACGTTGCCCGTACCGCCGTATGGTGCTAGGTATAATTTTTAATGGCAATACTAGTTATACAACTATTAGCAATCATTTCTATTTCAATAACCTTCCATGAATGTTATCGCAGGTGGATTGTGGAGTATAGTTATACTCGGAGCTCTAGAAATACGCTACGAATATTTCGGAAGTCACTTAATCAGTTAAACGAGGCAGATCGAAAAAAACCCTCCTCGATAAACTTTTCTAAGGGGCAATTTCCCTCGAAAAATTAAACCGAGGGTCCGTACCCTCAGAAAAATTCCCCGTACAACCCTCGGAAAAACCGAGGGAAAACCGAGGGCTGGACGCCCTCAGAATTTTCGAGGGTATATACCCCTCGATTTTCTGAGGGCCAAGTTTCCCTCGGAAAATCGAGGGGAACGTTCCCTCGAAAAAATCGAGGGCCACTTATTCCCTCGGAAAACCAAGGGGTATGTTCCCTCAAAAAAACCGAGGGCCATATTCCCTCGGAAAACCGAGGGCATAATAGTCCCTCAGTATTTTGTTTTTCCAAGGGATTTTCGAGGGTATTCCCCCTCGGTTATTTATTTATTTTTTTAAATAATTTTTAAATTTTAATTTTAATTCCTGTTCAATTATTAAAATTCCCCAAGAATTTGAAAAAAAAAATTTAATGAAAAGACAAATAAATAAACCAATTATTATAAAAATATTTAAAATTTTAGAATTATTACATGCTTTCGACACAGTAACAAAGTTTATATAAAAATCAAACTGTCCTATGAATTGGGAGGGGGTACTGCTGGAAATGAGCATACATGTCAGCCATCCGGGCATTCATCTGCTCCTGAAATACCTCCTGCTGCCAGTGCTGCTCCTCACGCTCCACCTCACGTCGTCGCTCAGATGCCTCCTGCTGCCGGCGCTGCTCCTCCAACTCATCCCTCTGCGCCTGGAGCTGCGCCTCGAGCTGTCTGACGTGGGTCCCATCACCCTGGGAGAAGGTGGAAGAAGAGCTGCCTGTGAAAAAACCCTTCACAGCATCCACCACCTTCCCATACGAGCCGATGTCGTATTGTCGTCCCTTTCTCGACCCGACGACGTCGAAGAAAACCCTGTCAGGGTCAACCTCGCTACTCGCATCCTGGGAAGACGCACGTTCCTTCTCCAGCTGTCGCTCGTACTCCTCCTGAAATACAACTCGTTAGTAAAATTCTACATTAAATCCAAAGAATAAGTTAAAAATAAGAAAGAGACTCACATTAATAATACTAGGTCTCGTGTCGATCCACGCGCTGTCTTTCTTTTGGTGCGTACGTACAAAAAGATTGTACACCTTAGTCGCTTCACCCGTCTCCCGCTCCTGTATCTAAATAGAAATTTCAAATAACTAACATTAAAATTAAACAAATAATTATTATATTATTATATT
>BMAC01000079.1:1849436-1894476 GCA_014905375.1 Phtheirospermum japonicum
TGTTACGAATATAATTTAATCATAATGATAATTACAATTTTAAAAATTATTTATTTACTTACTTGTTCACTGTAATAAAAACAAGAACTCACCGCCTTTGTGGTGGGACCAACTGACATCGTGATGTACCCACATCGGACGGTGTCTATGATGGTGTATGCGACGTCGGTGTGGGTGTCTGCGTCGGTGTCTGCGCTGAATGATCAGTACCGAGACCCATGTAGTCGGTGTCGAATTCAGCTAAACGATTAGCCGACCCCATATCTAATCAACCCACGCTACCGAAAACTCGACGCAACAGCATCTGAAAAATTATTAGATAATAATACGAGAATTTTACAAAATAACGGTATATATTATATACCAAACGTATTAATAAATCTAAATTAAAGTTATAAAAAGTGTGTTTTACAATAAGAACAAATTACATATATTTCAAACAAACTAATCACTTTCACTATTAAAGGTATCATCAAACTCATCTTCATCCGTATCTTGATCTGTATCTTGATCGGTAAGTAACTCTTCTTCTGTATCATCATTTGTCTCGTTACCAAGTTCCTCCACGTAATTATCAATGAGGTCGTGCAACTGGAAATCGACATCATCGAGTTGAATCGAACTGCGTGTATCTACAGCTTCCTCTTGAAATAATTTTTCTAGTAGAGGCTCGATAAACTCAGCATTTGATCTCGCCTTGATTTTAAACGTTGCCCACCAGTCCAACTTGTCTCGTCTCAAACTTGGGTATGCACAATAGTATACTTGTGTAGCTTGGGAAGCAAGTTCAAAAGGTTCATATCGATTGAACAACGCTTTTGAATGATATCGACAATCTTATAATTTGGATGGGCTTTTGTGCCTGCAGTTGTTAGATCAAACCATTCGCAATTGAACAATAGTGTGTTTTTCTCCGTTCGGCCGGTGTATTCGAGCTGCACAATTTCTATGAGACGACCGTAATAATCATATTCGGTTGCCCCATAAGTTGACCCTTTAATACATACTCCACTGCTCGATGTTGCTTTGTTAGATCCGTGCTCCAATGTGTGAAATCTATAACCATTTATCTTACATCCGGTATACGTTTTCACACATCTTGATGGACCCTCAGCTAGACTCCTAATGTTCACGTCGATCACATTGTTCGAATGATCTCTAGCCTATGACATTGACAAATGATTTTTAATTTTGGAAATATATTATATATATAGATACCATATATGATATGCATCTCGGTATCGAACGTCTTACGTAATGTTTGAACCAATTGGCAAATTCATTTTCCAATTTTTTGTTGATCCTATCATCAGTAATGTTTGGTTGGAGACGTTGAATGCTCTTTGTGTAAATACTACGTATAATGTTACACAATTGAGGAAAAAAGTATTAGTACATTTATATATATGTATAAATTGACATTATATATTGGAATGAGTATTCATACCTAACATATTCTTTGACCTCCTCACAATTTAGCAACACGTATATCCTTGCCCGCGTTGTATTTTGTTTTGCTTAGAAATCTTTTTCCCTTTGTACCAAACGTCTCTCCAAATTTCTTAAACACCGAGGGAACTTCATCACAGTCAGCCACACAATTTTGACCGTCGTCATTTCTAGGAAAATTTGTTCTTTTAGTTGAAACGTGATCTTTAAAATAGCATGAACTAAAATTTGATGCCTCATCGACCAGATATGCATTTGCTATCGACCCTTCAACACTCACCTTATTTTTCACGCTGTTCTTTAGTTTGCGAAGATACCTCTTGAACGGGTACATCCATCTATACTGTACTGGGCCAGCAATTCTCGCTTCGTACGCAAGATGAATGGGCAGATGCTCCATCGAATCAAAAAAACTTGGAGGGAAAATCAGTTCCAGTTGACACAATATTAACAGAATGTCACGTTCAAGTCGACTCATATCTTCGGTGCGAATGACTGTTGATGTGAGGTCCTTGAATAACTAACTCAACTCGGTTAGAGCCTTCCACACATTCGGAGGAAGCAGTTCACGAAAGGCTATTGGTATCAACCTCTTCATGAATACATGACAATCATGACTCTTCATCCCGATCAAACGAGATTCCTTCTTGTCGACGCAACGCCCCAAATTTGATGCGTACCCATATGGAAATCGAAGAGATTTGACACAATCGCAAACGGCAGCTTTCGACGGCTTATCAAGTGTGTAACAGGCTTTAGGACACTTTCATGACCCATCTGGTGCCAGCTCTGAGCGATTATAATACTCATTCAACTCTTCCCTAGATTTATGCGTGTCCTTGGTCTTCCCTTTGACATTCATCACCGTATTGAAAAAATTGTCATACATATTTTTCTCGATGCGCATAACATCTAAATTGTGATGACTTAGATTTGTCCTTCGATATGGCAAATCCCAGAAAATGCTTTATTTTCTCCAACCAGACGTTTGGGATATTTACACGTTAACGAGTGCTGCATGCAGTTCAGTGACTTTCAGAAGCCCCAATCTTTTTATTTCTGCCAAAACTTCTATCCCTGAGCGCACTTCTGGCGGTGGAGTCTCGACAGATCTTCTTTTTCAAAATCGTCGTTTATCTTTTCGAAAACGGTGATCATGCTCAAGGAATTTTTGGTGATTGTCGAACTACGATTGCTTCCCACTGCACTTAAGAGTGAAGGCGTCTGACCGTTCCATACAGTAAGGACAAGCTTTTTGACCGGTTTTACTCCATCCGGACAACATAGAATACGCATGGAAATCTCTGATTGTCCAGAAAAAGGGCTGCTCGTGATTGAATTTTTTTTCTTAGATATATCGTACGAGGGAGCCCTAACCGTCCACAACTGATTTAATTCGGAGATTAGAGGTTGCAAAAACACATCAAGTTTGTCTTTTGGATTCTTTGGCCCTGGTACAAGAACGCTCAGGAACATGAACTGTTCTTTCATGCACATCCAATGAGGCAAGTTGTAGGGTGTAACTATGATGGGCCACAATGAGTATTGTGCTCCAAAACTTCCAAATGGTTGAAAACCATCTGTACAAAGACCCAATCTCACATTTCGACTTTCAGCCGCAAAGCTTGGATGAGTCTCGTTGAAATGTTTCCAAGCTTCTGAGTCGGATGGGTGGCGCATAACATCGTCTTTAACCACGTGTTAAGCATGCCATCTCATATCTTTCACTGTGGCATTAGATGCGTACAACCTCTGCAGATGAGGAGTTAATGAAAAATAGTACATCTTCTTATACGCGACACGAGCCTTCTGTCATTTTGTTTTTCCGTGAGGAACAGATTTAAACCGAGGTTCATTGCAGAATTTGCAACTTGTCAAGTCAGAATCGTCTCTCCATTAGATCATATAATTATTCTTGCAGCAGTCTATTTTCTCGACTGGTAAGCCCATACCCCTTAACAACTTCTTACTGTTGTAGAAGTTATCGGGTACGAGATTGTCTTTCAGTACAATCTCCTTGATTAATTCACTCAATTGATCATAACACTTTTGAGACATGTGATTCTCTAATTTCAAATTAATGAGACGGGAAACTAATGACAACTGAGTATGTGCCTCGCACCACGGATACAATGGCTGATTTCCAGCTTTCAACATGTCGTAAAATTTTTGAGCCTCAGCGTTCGGCGACTCTTCCATATCGGCCACCATGTCAAAATCGGGACCAGCTGCAAATATACGCATTTGATGATTCTTCAGAAGGGATGTAAGAGGGTCCTCCAGCATGAAAATCATGATGGCGTCCAGAGGTGGCGAGCCGGGTTTCTCCGTGGTAGACCCATCTATAGTAATTCGGCACGAACCCGTGTTTCACCAGGTGGTACTTAATCTCATCGACGTCTAGGTAACCACTATTCCTACATCTGCTACGATTACAAGGACATTTCAGTCTCTGTCCGTCCTTATGAGCGGAATGTGCTTGCGCAAATTTAATAAAACTCTCAACTCCATCCACGAATTGTGAGGATAAATAGTCGTTGTTGATTCGCTCGTACATCCAACTACAATCGGAACTCATCCTAACATTATACGGTTGTCATATTTATTTATCAAAAATTGGGCAGCATGAGGGGTGGCTAGAGAATGATTGAAATTTTTGGTAAGGCCCTATCCCATTCGAGAACGTGATTTTCCTGTAATACAGCGTCTTAGTATATGAATTTTTGTTGACTAAAAATTTCGGCAGCATCTCTCTTTAGTTCTCTAAGTACACATATATTGCAGTGCACCCGAGAACATAAGAGAGATATTGAACCAAAATTTATGTAATCAACAAAAAAAACATATAGATAAGATAAGTCATATTACAATCATGCTCTCAAACTGTCCAACGAAGTGGACAATTCGGGATTTAGTATCGAATTCTCTATTCGATACTAAATCTCAAACGAGTCTAAGGTATATTGTTTGAGTGTAGATAGAAAGATTGTATTTGGGATCGAAACTATTTTAAACCCCGTTATTGGAGGGACGAAACCTCCCCGGTCGGCGTCATCAACCACGTCAAAATAGACGTATACATTAACTGATAAATCACATCATTTCAACAATATCTAAAAAATATATGTGTTACACACAACATGCATGTACCGATCACCACGGTATTTTACCACCACAATCACAAATAATTTAAAACATTTTGAAAACCACTGTCATATTTTAAAATAAGTTTAAAAACCGCTATTGGAGGGACGAAACCTCCCGGCCGGCGCCGTAAAACACGTCATCACCGACGTCTTCCCAGACCAATCACAACATCAAGCACTCACATTCAAACCATAACAACAGACGCACAGAAACACTATATTAACATGCATGTAACGATCACCACGGTATTTCACCACCATTGTTGAATACACTTTAATGATAATTGCATAACTATTCACAAATTAAACCATAATTAGATAATTATTCCTAAATTTAACCCTAATTACTTGATTATTTCTAAATTGAACCCTAATTACGTGATTATTCCTAAATTGAACCCTAATTACTTGATTATTGCTAAATTGAACCCTAATTGGGAAATTATTTCTAAATTGAACCCTAATTACTTGATTATTCCTAAATTGAACCCTAATTACGTGATTATTCTTAAATTGAGGCCCTAATTAGGTAATTATTCCTAAATTGAACCGTAATTACTTGATTATTCCTAAATGAAACCATAATTTTGTAATTATTCCTAAATTGAACTCTAATTATGTGATTATTCTTAAACTGAGCCCTAATTAGGTAATTATTACTAAATTTAACCCTAATTAGGAAAATTATTTCAAAATTGAACCCTAATTACTTGATTATTCCTAAATTGAACCCTAATTACGTGATTATTCTTAAATTGAGCCTAATTAGGTAATTATTCCTAAATTGAACCCTAATTACTTGATTATTCCTAAATAGAACCTTAATTTTGTAATTATTCCTAAATTGAACCCTAGTTACTTAATTTTTTTCTAAATTTAACCTAATCCTTAACCTAACCCTAAATTGAGTCCTAATTCAAAAATTATAATTACAAAAACAAAAATAAATGAATACAAATAATATACAAATTATAATTATACATTAAAAATTAAACTAATAAATTCAATAAATATACAATTAGAAAAAGAAAAACAAGCAACTTACCTTGTGACGGAGACGCTGGCGGAGGCGGTGCTCACTAGTGCAGAAAGAGCTTTCCAGAACGCCTGTTTCTGCAAATCAAGATCGCCCTGCTGAGGCGTTCTGTATGGAGCTGTTCTTGAAAGTCTGACAATCTAGAACGCCCTGCTGAGGCGTTCTCGAATGTCAGACTTTTTAGAACGGTTATCAGAGACGTTCTAGAAAAAAATTTCAGCCGTTCTAGAAAGTCATTTTTACCGGTTTTCCCGTTCTGGAAAATAACTTTCTAGAACATCTTTTTTTAAGATATTCTGGAAAGTATACTTTCCAGAACGTCTCGAAAAACAGGCGTTCTGGAAAGTATACTTGCTAGAACGTCTCTAAAAAGGCATTCTGGAAAGTATACTTTCCAGAACGTCTCGAAAAATAGGCGTTCTGGAAAGTATACTTTCCAAAATGCCTCTAAAAACAAAAAACAGGCGTTCTGGAAAGTATACTTTCTAGAATGGATTTTTGAATAACCATTTTAGAAAGTAGTAAAAAATTAAAAAAAAAATTAAATGAAAGCAGGTGCCAACAAATACATCAAACTCATTAAAAACAAGACAATCAAAAACTTAATATCAACATAACTAAAACTTATCATCACCTATAATCCAACAAACTCAAAGGAAATATGAATCAAGCAAACCAAGAATATGGAAAGAGCAAATTTCATGAAAAGCATTCAAAGATTTATGTCATATTCAGGGAGGAAAGAAAATTAGAATATATGAATATACTAACAATAGAGTTACCAAAAATCAGTGTATACCAAAAATTAGAATCATGCCCTCCTGCTGGCTTCTTCGGATCCAATATAAAGACTCCTCCGGAGGAATAAAGAAACTTACTCGCATCGGGCTGCATCCATTCTCATTACCAACTCGAATACCTTCACAGGTCGCCTCCACTAAGCCAACGACTTTCATTGCTCTACTAGTGCTCTTTGGCTACATCAATAAAAATTACACGAGGAATAATTATAAACCCTACAAAATCCACTTTTCAAGCTAATTCATTATTTATACCAATATAAAAGAAATACTCTGATAATATAATCTAGGAACTGACCCTCTAATGCTCTTTAGACCAAAGAAAGGAATTTTAATATTATCTAGGAACTAATAATATAAAATATTATAAATTGTTGCACAAGCATGTTCCTCTATGGAACCGCTCATCTGCACGCAGAAAGAAATTTGTGGAGATAGCTTCAAATTCCCGCTAGAATCAAAAGAAGATTATTGAGGACTATATAAACTTTCTAAAGAAACTAATTTATTAACACTTGCAAATTTGTTCAATCAGCATTTCACCAGCATGCAAATTAGAAGAATGAGACAAGGAGAAAAATAGATGTTGTTTTAGAATCAGAAGACAAGCACAACTCAGCAATTGTGTATCTTATCCTTGTTGCATTATGAGGAAGATAGAACACAAGTACCTAAGTAAATAACAGCTCCGTAGTCAAATCTGTGTCGTATGCAACGACCAACAAAATTGAAATAAATGGATGTCATGATTAAGAAAAACCTTGTACAAATGACAATGAGATCTAAGACTTTAAGATATAATAGTTGAGGGCTAAAACTAGTAAAAGAAACTACCTGTAGCTTGGTTTAGAGCCCGGAAAGCTTGCTGACATTCCCACTCATTCCCACTTAAAAGTTTTTTTGATGACTCATATGTATCATTGAACTTCTTCTTCTGTGCAACTTTAACGTCATAACTGGAAGTTTATCAAGCAAGAATTACCAATAAGAATAAAGGGATTTAAGCAGTAAAGAAGTTTAAGAAAGAAGAATAATCTTACACGTTCGGGAAGGGAATCCCAATAACCACCTTAGATAGTTAAAGCATAACATTTTACAGAGCAGATTATACAAATTTAGGTCAAGACACAAAATATTCAAGTTCACCCAGCCAAATATCCAGCAGACTAATGCAGGAAAGTTGTTATCCATAATGGCAATGCGAAATGAAAACTAATGCTTATGACAATCACTAAACAACATTCAAACAAATTAATAGGATACAACAACTCGGGCTTTGTCATCTGAAAAGTCCATCCCTTCAGATACCTGCAAGTATGACCTCAGTATAAACTTATTTTTAATAACTCAAGATACGAATAAGTTAAATAGAACAATGTGTCCGCAGCAGATAAATCAAAAGGCAAAACTATTCATATTTACTATTTAGCACTCTGAGACAAGTAAGATAATCCAAGTTTTGATGTAAGTATAATCCAATACTGGTTGATATCCTTCATCTTTTCATCTATATTAAAAAACAAACGCGCTGTCTGTGCATTAACATAGCTATACCATGTCAACAAGGTGTACATTTAAAAAGGTTCTTTAGTTCAAACTTAAAAATGTATTTCATTGATGTTAAGTAATGCCAGGTCTTAATTATAAAAGAGTTATTCAAAGCTCGTGCATAACTGCATCTACCACCAAAACACACACAAAAAAAAAGAAGAAACTGTTCGACTGGACTACTAGTTCATTAACTCAAATACAGCTTATCAAAATTTCAGTAATTTGTATATCAAAACTTAGCTGGGTTTCTAATCAAAAAACGAAAACTGTCAAGGACAGGTCCAAATACACAAATTCTCTTGTTAAGTGAGTATTTGGTAGGAAGTTGTTGTTCTAGAAGAAACATAAATGAAAATCAGTTGACAAGTAAAAAGCAAATTTACAAACTTAAAAATATAATCCGTTTTCTATATTTCAATTCAGAAAATTTAAATTTCAAAATGTTATGGAACAAAAAAAAAAAAGAGGGAGGAATATTTGAAGGGCAAACGATAATTAATAAAAACATATATAAATTAATAAAGAAAAAAAATCTTAATTCAAACTGTACATGTGTAGATTCTATCATAAACTCTTGGAACTCCACAAAAAATAGTCGGCTTTAACACAACAAGATCCTCAATCAAAAACCTAATGTCATGTCAATTAAATCAGAAATGTAACTTTAGAAGTTTCGAAAAACTAATGCATCAAAAACACGAAAATCATACTTTATTAATTCAAAATATGAATAGCGGATACATTAATCTTACCGCCTGCAAAAATCCAACCGAAAATCCATGATAAATACAATACGTCTCGATAATTTAATTGAATATGTGAGCCAGTGGAAGAAAGGAAAAGTATACATCCTCCTTTGTCCCCTGCTAAATGCTTTAGTTATTTATCAATTATATTCTTATTCCGTATGTATAAATTTTTTAATTTAATATATTTACCGCTTTGTCCGTCTCTATAAGAAGTTGATCCATGGACAATACTTCGACCAAAGCACGGCTAATCTGAATAACACCCTTTTGGCTTGCCCGTTGTTCCACTCGTGTGCATTATCGTGCATATGTCCGTCTTTTTTTCGGAGGTAGATTATAATCACCTGATTCTCCCTGCGGATTAAAAAAAGTAATAAAAACAAACATTAAAAGAACAAAATCCTCTCATAAAGGGTAAAATCATCAAAACATAGTACTAACCAATAACGCAAACTCATCCCAAGATAAGCAAGCCACACCTAGCTCATTTGCAGTCTCCTTTTGCTTATCAGATATATTTCCGAAGCCAAAAATAGCTTAAGGGGGAAAAAAGAGCACATTTTTGATTTCGTACAACATTAGAATAACATTGAATTTGGTCAATTTACCTACTTATTAAATTTGAGGCGCGGTTAGAGAGACATGTTAGTAGAACAATGAAAACCAAAATTTTAAAATATAAAAAAGAGCCAATATTGGCCATTTGCTCAGGAACAAAAACCAAGAATATAAAGTTCCCATAAACAAAATAGGGCCCACTATCACAATAATTATGTTACTATAATTTTATTCATTATCAATTTTTACATCTATGTGGACACAAGGAAACCAACACATAGCCAAACAATCTTGAAGGTTATTTCATCTACCAAATGTTCCATAACAAATTTGTTTATAAATATATTTTTATTCTTGGTGGCTATCACTTTGCAAACTCCTTCACACTTGCATTTTAGGCTTAGGCAAACCATAATACATCACAAAGGGAAGAAGATATGATCAAATAAGCACAAACATACTTTACATTAACCATACATCACACGGGATTAAGTGTCATACATGTCCAGTTAAATGTTCGTTTAATAATATAACTTAATACCAAAGTTCTGTAATATTTAAGCCATAACAAGCCTTAAAATGGTGTATACCTGAGGTATATCTTCATCCTCGTCCTCAGACATCAAATCCTCATCACTGCTATCATCATCCTCATCTAGATGCATTTTACCTTCAATATTAACATACGTCAATGCCATGCGCTTATCAGTTGGATTGAATGGGAAGAAATGGATCTCGTGAATTCCGGCCCTGGCCTATCGTTTTCAACATAAAGAGTAAATAATGTAAGAGAGTAAAACTGAAAGAGATACCAGGGTCTCCTAATTAATGCACTTCATTAAAAAAATTAAAAATATAAAATAAAAACATGAAGAGTGTCGTACCTCTTTAGGGTCTCCTAATTAATGCTAACATTCCCACTATTGCACCATCAACTGCATCTTGGTTTTCCAACCGAGAGGCTCGAGTAGCCATTAAAACAACCGTATCCGCATCAAATCATTTAGTAAAGACCTACACTTAGAAATACCGCAGGTTAAAACAAGATAGAATTGCCAAATTCAAATTTATACACAAACTATAACTATTTTTATCAACCTCAATAAGATTTTTATCAACAATTAGCTTATTCAATGTCAGAGTTCCAGTTTTGTCACTGCATAGCACATCCATGACAGCCATTTCTTCGATTGCTGTCATTCTTTTAGTTATAGCTCCCTAAGAGACAAGAAAACTCATAAATAAGAAAACGGGAGGGGGAAAAGAAAACTTTTAGCCAAAGCATAAAAAGAATTCTACCTGCTGTGACAAACAGTGTGAACCAATCGCCATTATAACAGATAACACTGTCGGCATTGTAATCGGAATCCCTCCAATCAGAAGCACGAGCAAATTATCAATTCCTGGATGATACGGACGGTGTTGAATCGGGTACATTCCGATGATCTCAATAACCATTCCCACCGCAATCGAGCATATGCAGAAATCCCCAATTGCAGTCAAGACCTTCAAATGGACAAACAAAACCCAGCTCGTGAGAAAACCGAAGTGCATTCTCAACAACAAAATTATAAAAAGGAGAATGATATTCAGATATAAACCTACATGTCTCGTACCATACACACATAAAATCTTTTGATTATAAATGAAATAAATGAATTATTATTATTGCTAACCTTCTGAAAATGTCCCACTTGATTAGTGGAGTCGACTAAGTGAACGGCCTTTCCGAAGAAATTATGGACTCCAGTGGCAATAACCACCCCTTCGATCTCGCCCTGTTTTACAGTCGAACTCGAATAAACACCGTCTCCTGGGCTTTTCGTCACCGGAAGGGATTCACCAGTTAAAGAAGGCTATAAATGAGAAATCAAGAAATAATTATTCAGAACTCAGCAAAACAAGTAAGAAAAAATTTCAAAATCAAGGGAACGAAAAGTTAGAATCGAACCTGGTCTCTTCTGGTACTTGCGGATCTCACGGAGCGCAACCGTCCCTGGCCTGAAGCGATGGGGCTTCTTGACGCCTCCAGTCGCCGGAGCAGATTTCCTCGCCGCCCTAGTCGCCAGCTGCTTCCTCGGTGCTGTGCCTCTGTTAGATTTTCTCGCCGTCTGCTTTGTGCAGGAGTGTAAAATTTAGGAAATGGAATGACAGAGGAGAGAGGGATCGGGGAGTGTGAAATTTTGGAAATGGAATGACAGAGGAGAGATGGATCGGGGGAGGAAGGGGATAGGGCAGAGGATAAGGGTTTTTTGTTTTATTTTTTAATTAGAAAATTTGATTTTGTGGGTATATTTTAACACATAAATAATATGACATACGAGAACGCCTTTTTAAAGGCGTTCTAAATATTACTTTCCACAACGTCGTTTTTAAAGACGTTTTCGATATTTAAAATACCGGAATGTTATTTTTAAAGACGTTCTTGATATTTAAAATACCAGAACATCTTTTGTAATGACGTTCTGGATATCTAATATACCAGAACGTCTTTTTAACGATGTTTAGGATTAAATACGTTCTGGTATGTAACACTTTTATTACAAAAATACCACCGCCTGACATTCAAGAACGCCGCCTTCTGAGGCGTTCTAAAATGTCTGTTCTTGAATACTGTTTTTGTACTAGTGGCTCGACGGCGCTGGCTGCGGTGGCTCGACGCGGCTGGCGAAGGGGAGACCTACGGACACGGCAGTGGTGGATCTTTGAGCGAGTGGCGGCTGTGGAGAGTGGCGGCAACCAGTGACCGGAGGCGGCGGCGGTGGCTCGACGGCAAGCGGCAGAGGTGACTCTTTTTTTCCGACTTTTTTTTCTTTCTTTCCGTCTTTTTTTTCTTTCTTTCTGCTGCTGCTGCTGCGCATAGTGAGAAAAGCGAGCTTGCCCGCTGGTCTAATTAGGGCAAATTTCCGAGGGCATACAGCCCCTCGGAAAACTGAGGGAATTAATCCCCCTCGGTTTTTAAAATATTTTTTTTATTTTTTAAATAATTGAAAAAATCGAGGGAATGGATTTCCCTCGGTTTCAAACCGAGGGACTAACATTTCTCTCGGTCTGAAACCGAGGGAAATCCATTCCCTCGGTTTTTTCTACTTAAAAAAAAATAGAAAATGCGTAGTTATCGATCGACGCTCGACCCACGTTGTTTCGGGACGCCGAGACGCACCCCTCCCCGCCCCGGTCGTAAATTCTTGTGGTTTGTTTCAATTTTTTACTAATTTTTCTATTTTTTTGAGTTTTTTTTCCATTTTTCATTTCAAATTGAAAAAAAAATTAGAAAACGCGTACTAAACGATCGACGCCCGACCCTCGTGATTCCACGACACCAAGACACACCCCTCCCCACCCCGTTCGTAAATTCTTGGGTTTTGCTTCCATTTTTTACTAATTTTTCTATTTTTCTCAAGGGGGCTATCTCGAATTACCCAACACGATCTATGCATGAGAAAACCCCATCTCGTTTAATGAGTTTTATGGGAAACTACCTAACTATGAGGCCCAACTCGCTATGAAGTTGGTTGCAGAAAATTGGAGGAAAATTGAATTAAATTTCATAACAAAGATTTAAACTCAATTTTAACTACAAATCCTATTTCACGAATTGAATAGCGTATGGAATTCTGCTCTAAATGTAACGTATAGTATAGATTTATTTTGTAAAATTTAATATAAGTTTTGACAGTTTAGTTTGAGATTCTACTAAGTGGTATCAAATTAAAATATGAAGAAAGGAAGAGATTGAAAAAAAATCTAAAATTGCAACGATTGGTATGGAATTCAGCCGATAATTATGGAATTTAACGAATTAGCTCAAAATCTTACTGATAAGTATGAAATTCCAATGAAATTCGATGAATTAGTATGAAGTCCCAGAAATTAGTATGGAATTTGATGAATTGATATGAAATTTCTGATATAGTATGGAATTTCATGATATAATTTAGAAATATTGTGACAAGTACGGTCCGTAGTATAGAATTAACATGGATATTATGAATATTGGTGGAATAAAATTTAGAATGAAGAATAACAAAATTAAAATGAAAAGAAAAAAAAAAAGAATTTGTTAGTAAAGTTAAAATAGTACTCCTAAGTAGTAGTTAAGAAAAAATAAACCCCAAAATATTTCATGAATAATTTGGAGCTATTGGTGGAGATTAAGACTGGGTGGGGGGTCGGTCTGAACCTTGGAATTTAAAATTCCCCAAACTTTCTATTCGTTCCCAATTTGGATTCTATGGAGTCCTCAACTTGGATTTCCATACATTTCACGAAAATTCAGCTTCCCCAAATATTTTTTGGAATTCAATGAAATTCTTTTATAAATGGATTTGAATGAATTCTTGTGAAATTATAAATTTTATTTATAAATAAAATACTACACAAAAATCCAACATCCCTATCAAAATTTAAATTCCATTTTTCCAATAATAATAATAATAATAAATATTTTCTAACGTGAAAAAGAAAGAAAAAATATTTTCTCTCATTTTCTCCTCCTAACACATTGTCTTATATTCTCAACATTTCAAATCATGTTCTATATCAATTGTCATTCTTTCTTGACAATAATTCGATAATTAATATTATTCCTCATTTACTTTTTTGTTTTTGCTATTTTATAGTTGATTCTCAGTTTTGTGAATAATCAATGTAGAATTGATTTATCCTATTTCAATTGCTAACATTCTGGATTTTATAAATAAATTAGTAAGAAGCAATTATTTTATAACTTGGTCCATTTTCATTAAAATGTCTTGATAGACGCATTATTTTTATGTTAAAATGTGAATTAAAATTATATGATAAAATTTTGATGATCGATATTGTTGGTTGAATATCTGTTCTAGTAATGTTTTTATTCTTTAATTATTTCATATTTAGATAATTTCATTTTTTTAGAGTTTTGGAACTCTTCTTCTTTTTCTTCCTTTTTTTTTCGGTTGAGGACATTATTTTAATATTATATTTTTTTACGATCATTTAATAATTAAATTTAAATTTCATTACTTTTTTTTTTATAATATTCAATACTTTTCATTAAATTTTATTCAAATTTATACAATTACATAATGTGGAATTCTATTAAAATCCATTCTGATGGAATCCAAAATAGAATCTATGATTCTTTATAAGTTTATTGAATTCCATAGTTAAAATATCCATCATCCAGGTTGAGTACGCCTTGCATCGTGTCAATATTCAAATAATTAACGATGAAAGTCCCAATTAAATCGAGTTTCTTGAAGATATGATGAATTTTTTGAATGGAGTTGCGCATATGGATAGGGATGAATCAATTATCAAATTTCAGATGGGAACATATAGATTTTTTGTTCAAATCAGGAAATACCATAATTACCCCATTATTCAACGCAGAAAACACTTTTCACCTTCGTCATTAGGCGCGCCTATCAACTTATCATAAACTTACTAATTAAAGATACCTGATTTTGTCAATCAGCACTGATTTAGATTTAGTAGATTTATGTAATTATTCCAAATTTCCATTCCAGTAAAACCATATCTTGACTGAGTTGGTTGTTTGGTCAAATCGTGTATAAATGCCCAATTCCATTCTCTCGGAATTTACGGTCAAAAAGAAAAGAAAAAGAAAATGGAAATAAAAATGAAGAAACATTTTGTCTTCATTTTCCTCTATTTTCTCATTAATGTTTTTGCATCATCAACCTTTGCAAATTCCGTCTACGACTCACTTTCACAATGCTTTGAACAAAACAAAATCCCAAAGGACCAAATTGCAAAAATCCTATACAGCCCCCAAAACCCTTCCTTCACAAACGTCCTCAACTCCTACGTCCGTAACCGCCGCTTCAACGTCTCCACCACTCCCAAGCCCAACACCATCATCACCCCCACGGAGGAGGTCCACGTCAGCGCCGCCGTCAAATGCGCCAAGCAACTCAAAATCCAACTCAAAATCCGCAGCGGCGGCCACGATTACGAAGGTCTTTCGTATGTATCTAACGACCCGAACAATTTCGTCGTCCTCGACACGTTCAATTTCAGGTCCATCAACGTCAGCGTGGAGGATCAGTCGGCCTGGGTACAATCCGGCGCATTTCTCGGCGAACTGTACTACCGGATCTCGGAGAAGAGCAACCTGCTCGGGTTCCCCGCCGGCGTCTGCCCCACCGTCGGGATCGGCGGACACATCAGCGGCGCCGGGTACGGTAACATGATACGGAAATACGGCCTCACCGTCGACCACGTGGTCGACGCTAAGATCGTCGACGCTAACGGCCGTGTCTTGGACCGGAGATCCATGGGAGAGGATCTATTCTGGGCGATCCGCGGCGGCGGAGGTGCCAGTTTTGGCGTCATTTTAGCTTACAAGATAAAGCTTGTACCTGTCCCGCCAAAGGTCACCGTTTTCAATGTGAAGATATTAGTCGACCAAAATGCAATTGGAGCTGTTTATAAATATCAGCAAATTGTGGACAAAATGGACAACGATTTGTTCATTAGGGTTCTTTTACAACCGATAACCGTGAACAAAACAAGGAGCGTTCGCGCTACATTTATCGGCCTGTTCCTTGGTGAGCCCGACAGGCTTTTGTCGATAACCGATGCCCAATTCCCCGAATTGGGCTTGAAAAAGCCCGATTGCTTGGAAAAGCGGTGGATCGATTCAGTTCTTTACTGGGCTAATTTCGACAACACGACATCTCCAAGCGTGTTGCTGAACCGGACTCCTGATTCGGTTAATTTCCTGAAACGAAAATCGGATTACGTGAAAAGCCCGATTTCCAAATCGGGCCTGGAAAGTCTTTTTAATAAAATGGTGGAGATTGGGAAAGTTGGTCTCGTGTTTAATTCATATGGTGGGGTAATGAATGAGATCCCGGAGTCGGCTACGCCATTTCCTCATAGAGCTGGCAATTTATTTAAAATTCAATATTCGGTGAACTGGAAAGAAGAAGGCGAAGAAGCTGACAAGAATTACGTTCAGCAGATTAGAGACTTGTATGATTTCATGACACCTTTTGTTTCGAAGAATCCTAGAGAATCGTATCTTAATTACAGGGACTTGGACATTGGTATCGTTAACAACTCCATACATGGATACGATCAGGGAAAGGTTTATGGATTGAAATATTTCAAGAATAACTTTTATAGGTTGGTGCAAATCAAAACTAAGGTTGATCCGGATAATGTTTTCAGGAACGAACAAAGCATCCCCGTATTACCCAGCCTTCGCAAGACGAATAGTATGACCTTATAGGGGCTCACTTAGTGCAGCTCTTACATATTTCTTGTACTCTGTTGTCCATTAGAGTGATTGCTGAAATATATCAATAAATTTTGGTATACAATAATTATATGGAATTGCAATTGCTGTTTATGAAAGGTATGTTACGATTTGTATTTGTTTATCATGAATGTGTCTTGCAACAAACAAACGAGTCCCATTAAAAAAATTAAAAAAACTATTAATAAAAAAATCTCTTGGAGTTTTAGTTTCATATAAAATTGTTTCTTTTCATTTTCACGTTTTCAATAAAAATCCACAGAACTTTATTAATTTGATTCCGAATTTATATTATTTAATGGGTACATCAAAATGAAGGGTAAAAAAAAAAAAAAATTGCGTTGTCTACCTTATATTTTGTATTCTGCGACTCTTTTGTGATCTGGCTCGAGGACACGATCACATGCCGTAAAATCGGGACTCAATAACGGCCCGATTTGCGGTCGAGGCTGGGGTCGGGAAAACATGCCTTGAAAAAGGTACCCAGTAACGACCCAATTTCCGGTCGAGAATGGGTTCGCTATTAGCTCAGAAAACACAAGTTTTCAAATTTTTTAGAGCTACCAAGGTACCTTGCAATGTTGGATAGCCTACCAACCAACGCTTTCTTTTATGTCTTTAGCTAGATGCTCTCTTTCGTCGAGAGTTACCAACCTCAAACAAATTTAAGCGAGTTGTGCTAAACTTGTTTTGAAGGTGTACTCAAGATATTCTCAATACTAGTATTGAAATCGTCTATCCTCTTCCATTCTTCGAATCTATGCACTTCATCACATATTTTCGTTAAATTATAAATGTTCAAAATTGTATGCTCATCATTGATACATAATGTGAGTTCTCCCTTTTCTATGTCAATAATGGTTCGACTTGTTGCAAAAAAATGGGGGTGGGGTGGCAGAGGGGGGGCATTATCTGTGGCACGTATTAATCCTCTTCCATATCCAAAACTACAAAATCTACTGAGAGAAAAAAGTCATCGACTTTCATTAACACATCCTCGACTATACCCTTTAGGTATGTCAAGGACCTATATTAGCACATCCTCGACTATACCCTTTAGATATGTCAAGGACCTATCCGCCATTTGGAGGGTGATATTCGTTGGTTTGATACTTCGATCTCCAATTTCTTGAAAATGGATAATGGCACAAGGCTTATACTCGCATCGAGATCATAAAAGGCGTTTGCTAATAGACTCCCCCCAATAGTACATGGGAGCTTGAAACTTCTAGGGTCCTTGCATTTGACAAGCAACTTCTTCTTAATCACCACACCACATTCCTCGATTAGGATCACTGTTTCATAGTTCTCAAGTCTTCTTTTCTTCCTTATCACCTACTTCAAGAACCTTTCGTAGTTTGGCATCTGCATTACAACATAAAAAAACAGTGTGTTTATGTAGATTTTTCAAAAAAAAAATTTAAAAAATTTAGAAAATTGCTCATCCACTTTTTTCTTTTGAGCTCTTTGTGGAAAATATAAAAAACTAGAAGAGTTAAGTAAAGTAGAGTTAGATTTTTCCTCCTCGTCATCTTTGTCCGGGATTTTGTAAGTTCAAGTTCAATGCTCAGCATCTCCAGGCCTTCATATTCTTTTTCACTTCTCAAACGAATCACATTCACTTTTTACTTGTGATTTACTTTCGTGTTGCTTCAAAATTACCCCTTCTTGTGTTGGTTCCTAATGATGGTTTTCAACTACAAGTTTTGGGTCTCAAGTGATATCATATGGATCCCAACTTACCTGTTCATCTAAACTAGATTTGCTTCTATCCAATCCATCTTTGCTTCGCTTTTTTCGAAATGAGACTTTGTTCCACTCATGAAACCAACTAACAATTCTTCGATGCTTAACTTCTTATTCTCATTTATCACCTCATTCATTACCGTGAAACTCGGTGGTAGTTAGAGTGCGTTGTTGAGGTTGGCATACAAAATATTCGGATGAATTCTCATCCCTCGATGGTATTCATTTCCATCATGGTTTATTCTATAGTTATTGTTAATGTTTCTTTGGTTGACAAAATTTACTTCTTCAACCGCTTCATGCATAACCCCACTTGCTTGGCACAGTGATATTTCCAAACATGGTGACATCAACATGTCAAACTTTCTATTCATCGCTACTAATTATTGAGTCATAACGGATAACACATCATTCTCGCCCAACATAGCTACCTTCTTTATCATCGAGAATTTCGTCGACCATTGATATCTATTGGTTGCCATTTCTTTTAATATGCTCATTGTCTCATTGGTGCTTTTTCGCTAACAAAGCACCTCATGCTGAACCATCCACCATTACTTTCATTTGAACACTCAACAAATTGTAAAAATAATATTTTGTTCGGGAAAACCATATTGAGGGCACCTCCTCAAAAGTTCCCAGAATCTTTCCCATGCCTCTTGTAATGGTTCTTTATATAGTTGATGAAACTGGGTAGTCTCTCTCTTGTCTTTATTCTCTTACTTAGTGGAAAGAATTTGAGTGGAAATCTTTACACATCTTGTCCCATGTTTCAATGGCTCTAAAATCTGGGGTGTTGTACCAAAGTTTTGTCTTATCCCTTAAAGAGAAAGGGAATAGGATAAATCTAATTACATCTTTTGGGATCCCATTCATCTTAATAATCCCATATATCTCAATAAATTTCGATGCGCATTTAGATCGTTAATTGCACTCCCCAAACTGCTTCCGTTGAACCATCGCAATAATTCCCATTTTCAAATCAAAAGTTATTTGTCGATATTGCTGGCCCATTTGCTCCTCCATGTGCCCAATTAGCGTTGGGTCAGAACATATTTCAAATGACCCATTATGCATCTTGTTAAAGTTGTGCTCGCAAATCTTGCAATTATTATTGAAGTTGATTTATTTGAGTATTGTGGTACGTCTACCATTTTATCTCTAGTTCGGTTGGACTTGTTTCATCAACAAGTCGCTTCGATTTCGTAATCGATGGGTTTCAGTTGGGGCCCTTTAGAACGTGTGCATATGCACTACCTACAATCTAATAAATCTAAACTTCAATCAAAAGAAAACTAATGTTTTAACTGGAGATATTTATCAATTATATTATTATCAACCTAATCGCAAAAAACTTGGCACTTCCCACTTTGTGGGTCAATAACCGAGTAATAATAAAAAGTTGTTCATTTATTATACTTTATCCAACTGCAAGTATACGATGTGGATGTAGTATAGAATGAGCAATGTCGATTCCACAAGGATCATATATCGATTAAAAGTTGATAAGTAAATATAGAAAATATAGTTTTATATAAAGGATATGAAAGATGATTTGATATTTTTGTCGTACAAAAGATGAACATAAACTAAATAAAAGTATGAACTAATAATTTTACCCAAAATAAAGCACAATGTAGAAGGTAGAAAATATCAAGAGATGGGGAATATCCCAAGGTGTGTGTCGCAATGGATTCTCAATACTGTTTCTTTTCTATCAATCAAGTACTGTTTGTAATTAAATTCAATATAAGCCGATTAAAAATACAGCTTAACCCTTGTCTCAAAGTGATTAAACCATAGATCCCCAATATGAAATAATGTCTCAGTTTGAAATCGTAATTAGAACTCCAAAAGGTTTTAAAGATTTATACGACTTCACTACTAATCTCAAACCTCTAGATTTTTTCTGATTAGAGTGTTTCGTGTTTGAAAGCCTATTGATAAACCTCATCTTTCAAATTTTGATTTATCAAGCTATTGGTTATAAAATTTTATCAGAAAATCACAACTTAAACATGCATAAACGTTTTTAAATCACTCATGCAATAATGAAATGAAAATACGAAAATAGTAAAGGGATCATACTCAATTGAAAGAAAGATCAAAGCATTATTCATTCATTTTTTCTTCAAACCTAAGAATAAAGAAAGATTTAGCTAGACATGTTCATGGAATAAGTTAAGTAACTCGTCAAACACATAATGTCATAACTAAAACAAAAGAAGAATAAACTGTATGGAATGAGTGGAACTCTTGATCTTTGTGTTCCAAGCTTCTTCTCCTCCGAATCGCTCTAAAGCTCTATTTTATCTCCCTTTTTTAAATCTAATCTCCTAAAAAATATGATATTATATGATGGTGGGTATAAAGATGTATCAAAGTGTATTTGGACTGGTTTGAGCCTTCCCTTTTATAGTCCACCAAAGAATCTCAACCTTCAATTGTTCTTTTGTAATGTTTGTAATGTTTATGTCCCTTTCGCGACCTGGGCCGTGATCGCTTGACGTAAAAACAACACCCAGTAACGACCTAATTCAAGATTGGTCTTTGTGAAAACAACATCCATTAAAATTTTGATTCGAACTTTTGTGTACCTACTTATAAATATTTGTCAAATTTTTAAAAGCTCGCCCGCAAGAGAACGGGATCGCGTGTAGATTGATAAGTTGAACCGAATCGTTGATTTGTACATATTTGTATGTGATTTTCGTGTATTTTTGCATCGTGTGTTGTGTGCTTTTATGTGTTTTAGGTTTATCTTTTTATCATTTTTCTTCCTTTTGATGTTTTTCGTCTCGTTTGGTGTTTAATGTGTTTTTACTTTATTTTATATGAAATAATTTAATTTTGTTTTATTTTGGTGTTATAGCTCGAGAAGACGAAGATTGGATAAGCAATGTGCTGTGTTGACACTGGGTTACCCAGTGTCCGAGTCATGCTGACACTAGCTGCCGCAGCCTGGCTCGCGTCGACTGACGCACCGTCGATGCACCGTCGACGCAAATGTTTTGTTGCGTCGATCCTAACTTTGTCGATCGTGCCTGGTCGACGCGTGCAGCCTGGCCCGTGTCGACTGACGCACTGTCGACGCAAATTTTTTGTTGTGTCGATCCTAACTCCGTCAATCGACGCACTGCCTGGTCGGCGCGTGCAGTCTGACTCGCGTCGATCGATGCACCGTCGACGCTCCGACAGTTTGAGCGGTTATTTTCGAAATTCTAATAAAAAGACGGTGGTTTCTTCGTTTTGAGGGTGCTGGGACGAGGGGGAAAGGTCCAGATATTTTCAATAACCCTCGGTTCATGCCACCATTTCAATTCATGCAAGATTAGATTTTATAATTTGTAGTTTCGTAGTTTTTACGCCGTCCGACGTTCAAGGCCGTTTCTCGCCGCTGAAGATCGTTCGATGGCTGTTGCTTTCTTAGATTATAAGTTTTCTGAACTTTTCTTATTTGGTTTCATAGTGTAGCTTTTGAGTTCGTTGTACTTTAATGTTGAATTTTAATAGTGTAATTTAGTATAACCTTTTAATCGTTTTTCCTAGTTGTTAATTAAGGTTTATATTTCATGCTTGTATTGAAGTCTTCATGTTCATGCTTTGGTTTCATGCTTGGGCTGAAATTATGTTGTTGATCATGATGATGCTTGTAGGCTAATTTTATCGTTTTAGTGCTTAGGGTCGTTTAGAAACATCGGGACTGACAACCCTGATCGTGGAGACGATTTTATGCACTAGACCCTCACTTTTATTAATCATTTTTAAAAGATTTTAATTTTATTGCTCGTAAATGTTAGAAAACCCCATACCTTATTTGATCGCGTGTTTAATTTAGTCTAGTTTAGTTTTTAATTTCGTAGTAATGTAACTTAAAATCGAACACCGGAATAGTTTTCGATGAGTCTTCCTTGTGATTCGACTCGAGTCAACTTATCGCCTACAATAGCTCCGTTCTCTTGCGGACGAGCTTTTTATTATTTTAAACACAAAAAAGTTCGATTCAAAACTTGTCGCCGTTGCCGGGGAAGGCTAAAGGCTACGATTTTTGGTGTTTGCTTTTATTTAGTTTTGTTTGTATTATTATTTGTTTGTTTGTATTTGTGTTCGATTGTGATTTTTGTTTCTTGTTTCTTTTTGTTCCTTTTGGTACGCTTAATCTCGTTTGTTGAGTATTGTGCTTGTAGCCAACTCTTTGATGATTCGAGATTTTAGACCGACGATGGCAAACTATCGATCGAGTTCGCCATATGATGACTTTTACATTCCACCTTTTGATGAAAGGATGTTTTGCCCAATGTCCGATTGGCATGGGTTTCGACCGGCAATTCCTTTGAGCTTTGCAATGCGGGAGTACGATCTTGATGAACTTTACCTCGAGCAACTCCCAATTTTTCATGGATTTCCAAGCGAAGACCCGCTCCATTTTATCTGAAAGTACGAAACTATAACCAGCACATTCCCTCTTTTCGGACTTACATGGGATCAAGTGATGATGCGGCTTTTTATGTTCACATTAAAGGATCGGGCAAGTGAATGGTTGGCTAATTTAGAGCCTGATTCTTTGAAAAACATGGTATGAAGTAGTGGATCAGTTCATGGGGTCGTTCTACTCGTCTGAATGGGTCCCACCTTCGGTTTCTTACAATTCAAGCTTTAATGATCCATACGCTTCACTTAATCACTTTGATCAACTACAAAGTTCCTATTGCCCAACATTTAATGAAAATTCTTATAACCCGGGTTTAGAACCTTTTTCCACGGGATATGATTCGTATGCTCTACCCAATTTTGATTCTTCGAGCTACGAACCGTTTCCTCTTCTTACATCAAACTCTTATGTTTCGAGTTTCMAGTAGTRTTTTRCCAAAACCACATATCACGATTCGAGATATAATGATCCGTGTGCTCCTTGCGAATCATATTCTTATACCCCGATCTACGATTGTTATCCTTTGTCTCATTCGTGTACTACTGATCATGAAACTCGAGTTGAGGTAAATCGACCTCATTTTGATGAGGTGACATTATTTGATGTGGAAGAGCCTACCGTGAATGTTTGTTCGGAAGAGGTTTGTAAGACAGCTGAGATTGAGGAGTTGGTTGAGATCCGCCCCCTTGCGATTTTTGACACTGCAGATAAAAGTGTGGGGGTATTGCCGTTAGAGTGCCCGGAATATATTGGAGATTCGAGTCTCCCTACTCTTGGTGAAGAAGGTGGAGTTATGGTGCCGATTTTGGAGGGGAGTGAGACTATTGAGTCACATTTTGAACCACCCGAAGATTTATTGAAGTTTGATTTTGAGGTGGTAGACGAGATAGTCGAGAAAGTGCCCGATCACCCCATGCTGCAATTGTCGTTTGATATATTTGAGGTGATCGATTACTCACAGTTCCGACCTCCGAAGCTAGTTGGAGTGTTCGGCATCTCGGGACATGTTCTTTGTGCCCGCCTTGGTAATTATCATCGCCAATTCTTGCTCTTAGAGAACACCAAGGCGTGGCACGACCGTCATCTATTTTTAGACCCAGGATGACATCGAACGTGGGCGTTGTCAATCTAGAGACGTTAAATTAAGCGCTTCTTGGGAGGCAACCCAAGTCTTTTAACTTTATTTGCTTTTGGGTGTTTTTGTTTCTTTTCGTTTATGATTCCCCTCGACTTTGAAGCCCGTTGGATGGTCTTGGATGCTCAACTCATCATCACGAGCGCGATTTCAGGGACGTATCTCTCCTTCTCTTATCTTTTACCATACTTAGCTTAATTTTTTATTTTATACAATGTGGACATTGTATGGTTTAAGTGTGGGGGGGTTTGTCCTTGGTTGGTTTAGTAATTTTTGTATGCTTGCTTGTGGTTGATTTGAGTTGTGTGTATTGATATTGATTGGAACCTTGACGAAGTGACGTGGTTAGATGCTTTTGGTTAGGATATTTAGACTTCCGTTCGAATAATATTGTAATCGTTGGGAATGAAGTGTAAATAATCTATGAAGTGTCTTGTCTCTTGTTTTATTCTTGTTTCGTTCCAAAGAGTCGAATATTCTTTACTAGCCCTGTTCTCCGATACCCTCAATAGGATTTTATGTAATTTTTATTTTTTATTTTGGAGAAGTTAAAACTCCACGTGCAAAGTAGAAAATAATATCAGTTGCACTTAGCAACGTAAGGTTGGAGTCAATGAACTCTCGTTTGTAATTTATGTATATTATGCTTGTTTGTACCTCACTTCGATGAGTACTCTTATAAAAAGAATTAAAAAAAAAAAAAAAAAAAAGAAAGAATAAGTACAAAGAGAAAACCTTGCACAAGTTGAGTTCTTATTTTTATTTTTTTTAAATTGTTTGTTAAAGAGGTGTATAGATGACTGGGCTAGTCGGGTGACGATTTGGCGGTTTGAGCAGGGATAGACTTTGGCCGAGACATGGATGGGTGACGTACATGGAGGTCAACTCGTTACTTTTAGGTGTTCGGAAGCTAGTCAAAATCTCTTATCTCAACGTTATCGTGTTGTCCTTTTAGTCGAGTTTTTAGTCGATCTAATGCATTAACTTCTTGAATCATATGGATGCATTAGTAATTAAGTCATCGGGTAATTAGCTTTTCCTTGTCTACGTCTAGATTAGATTTTGCTTGAGGATAAGCAAAAAGATAAGTGTGGGGGAATTTATTTGTACATATTTGTATGTGATTTTCGTGTATTTTTGCATCGTGTGTTGTGTGCTTTTATGTGTTTTAGGTTTATCTTTTTATCGTTTTTCTTTCTTTTGATGTTTTTCATCTCGTTTGGTGTTTAATGTGTTTTTACTTTATTTTATATGAAATAATCTAATTTTGTTTTATTTTGGTGTTATAGCTCGAGAAGACGAAGATTGGATAAGCAATGTGCTGTGCTGACACTGGGTACTGGTCTGACACTGGGTTACCCAGTGTCCGAGTCATGCTGACACTAGCTGCCGCAGCCTGGCTCGCGTCGACTGACGCACCGTCAACGCAAATATTCTGTTGCGTCGATCCTAACTTTGTCGATCGACGCACTGCCTGGTCGACGCGTGCAGCCTGGCCCGCGTCGACTGACGCACCGTCGACGCAAATGTTCTGTTGCGTCGATCTTAACTCCGTCGATCGACGCACTGCCTGGTCGATGCGTGCAGCTTGGCTCGCATCGATCGACACACTTTTGAGGGTGCTGGGACGAGGGGGAAAGGTCCAGATATTGTCAATAACCCTCGGTTCATGCCACCATTTCAATTCATGCAAGATTAGATTTTATAATTCGTAGTTTCGTAGTTTTTACGCCGTCCGACGTTCAAGGCCATTTCTCGCCGCTGAAGATCGTTCGATGGCTGCTGCTTTCTTAGATTATAAGTTTTCTGAACTTTTCTTATTTGGTTTCATAGTGTAGCTTTTGATTTCGTTGTACTTTAATGTTGAATTTTAATAGTGTAATTTAGTATAACCTTTTAATCATTTTTCCTAATTGTTAATTTAGGTTTATATTTCATGCTTGTATTGAAGTCTTCATGTTCATGCTTTGGTTTCATGCTTGGGCTGAAATTATGTTGTTGATCATGATGATGCTTGTAGGCTAATTTTATCGTTCTAGTGCTTAGGGTCGTTTAGAAACATCGGGACTGACAACCCCGATCGTGGAGACGATTTTATGCACTAGACCCTCGCTTTTATTAATCGTTTTTAAAAGCTTTTAATTTTATTGCTCGTAGATGTTAGAAAACCCCATACCTTATTTGATCGCGTGTTTAATTTAGTCTAGTTTAGTTTTTAATTTCGTTAATCGAACATCGGAATAGTTTCCGATTAGTCTTCCTTGTGATTCGACTCGAGTCAACTTATCGCCTAGAATAGCTCCGTTCTCTTGCGGACGAGCTTTTCATTATTTTAAACGCATAAAAGTTCGATTCACTCTCAAGGAAAACTAGGCTCGGAAGTTCGTTTTGTGTTTGTTGTTCACGAATAAGAAAATAAGAAAAATAACACATGGTTGGGGTTTTGTTTGAGAATTTTAAGAACTAAAAATTAACTAAACTAAGAGCAATAAATTAAATCTAAAGATTAATTTGATTATAACCTAATAAATCAAATCTAGAAATTATTTAAACTAAGAATTAATTATCTAAAAGCCTAAGATTAATTTGACTAAGAGAAACTGGATCTAGAATTTATTTATAAATATATTGACTTTTAAAACAATTAAGAAAACTAGGGTTCTAGAGTTTTGATTCGTCTCCACGATCGCTTGGGAAGACCCAATTGATGGTTCACAACGAGTCTAGGCTCTAGACCCATTATATCTAGCCTATAATTATCAACATAATCACAATCCCAATCGCAACACAATCAAAATATCGATTCGTCATGGAAGCAATAATTATTAATTAAACTAATTAAAAGCATGCAACTAAATTGAAAGTGAAAGAAATAATTACTTACTAATTAAACCAAGAAAATCCGCAGCGTTTTGGTGTAGAAATGCACGAACTAATATTAATCTAAACTAACTAGGAGCTAATCTAAACTAATCCTAAAAACTAGAGATTTAAAACTAAAATTTTGAAGAAAAATTAAGAAAACAACTCGGCACTCGTCAGGGTTGTCAGCCCCTAAGAGGCCTTAGAAACCCTATGAAAAGTAAAAAGTAGGAAAAGTGACCTAAACTATGCTAAAGTATGTTTGAAATCCGAATTATGGGGGTATTTATAGTTGTGGGATGATTTTGGGCCGAAATCAGGCTTTTATGTCGGTTCTGGGCCCTTTTAACGGAAGCGTTAACGGTAAGGTAGCGGTAATAAACGTTATAGAAAGCTACCGTTAGTTCTTCAATTCAGCGCCTTTGTCCTTCAAGGATATTATAACGGTTTCAGCAGAATAACCGTTATACAAAACTGGCAGCTTCAAATTCTTACTACTTCTTCGCCGGAAAGCTCGATCTTTGCCTCTCGATCATCATACTTCATCTCTAACGTGCTGAACTCTTCCGGTTACTTAGCTATCAAGTGAAAAACCACAAATAATCACTTATTTGCATCAATCTAGATAAAAAAAAGCGGTAAAATAAGCTGGAAGTACAAATATACGAATTTAAGCTTAATCTATCCAACTTATACCAAATATAATAAGAAGAATAAACTAAAAACCAACTAAAATCAAGACATATACGTGCTAATCAATGACCCAAGTTGCGACTGGGTCTTTGGGCCCCGTTGATCCATTTGATCTTTGTGGGCTTGCTCTTAGTTTGGCCCGGTGAACTCTTTTCTTCCTTAAATTTAGTCAAAACCTTCATTCTTTTCACTCTTATGCTCTTTTAAGCCAAATTAGCTCCATAATCCTATAAAAATAAGACAAAATACCAAATATGTAATAACGTCCAAATAATATAAAAACCAAACTAAAATACGTAATAAATGAATAAATATTAAGTGAAACTTGATCAAATAAGTTCCAAAACGATCATAAAAATGATCATCTGTGCCAAATCCTACGGCCTCAAAATGAAAATACAAAATGGTGCCATGATTCCGAGGGCGTCTCGTACGTATCCCACACGACTAATTTCTTCATCCTCGAAATGTTCAACCTCCGCGGCATCAATGTCAACATCGAACACGAAACTGCCTAGGTAGAGACCGATGCCACCGTTGGAGAAGTTTACTACCGAATCACACAGAAAAGAAATGTCCATGGCTTCAACAGCGGTATGTGCCCCAAGTGGGCCGACAACCTAATTAGGAAATACGACAACGCAACTGACAACTTCATCGACGCATATTAATGGACATTGACGACTGTGTTCTAAACTGGGCGTCGATGGGTGAAGATTTTTTTTGTGCTATAATTGGAGGCGGGGCCTCCAGTTTCAGAGTCGTGGATGCTTTAGAAATCAAGCTCGTTAAAGTCTATCTAAGCTCAATAATTCTATTTTACGACCAAATTCTAATCATATTTTAAAATTACTAAACTATTGCAAATTTTAACTTTTACTTGTTAATTTATGATTAGTTAAGATACAATAATGTATTAAAAATATATATATTTTACTTATTGATTATAGAATATGATTAGATTTATAGCTAATTAATACAACTATTAGTCGTTTCTAGTATCAGTTTTTGGTTCGGTACAAGATTTTAGGGGGATTAAAAAATCTCTTGACCTGTCCTTTAAAAGAATTCCGAGACAGTTTAGTTCGGAGCTTGGTAACGATCAACAAATATTTTTCGATTTCGATATGATTATATTCAGTTTTTAGTACGATTCGATTATTTTCAAGTCTTTTGCTCACCCTAATCCGGATAGTTACTTTAAGGCGTCGACGTATGGATTAAAGTAGGAAAAAAAATCTCATTTACTACTCTCATCACCACTAAGCCAAATACACTAGTAAAAGGACTTAATCTCATTTAGTCAAATATACCCTACACCTAAAGACCTTATATATATATATATATATAAATAAATAAGGTCTTCATATTCCTCTTTCTTCATTCACTTTGCATTGTGCACACACACAAAAACTTCTCTCTTCAACTGCACGGCAAAGATCTCGATTTCCGTCCCCACAGCCTTCTTCAGAAGACACTACTTCAAAAAAGGTCTTTTACAACGGTAATCTACAACGGTTGTAAAATAACTGTTGCAATTGAGCAATCTGGCGAATTTTACAATGGTTATTTTGTTAACCGTTGTAAATAGTATATTACTACAACGGGTATATGAAAACTGTTTGAAATGTCCGTAGTAAATATATTTAACTGATATACTACGATGGTTTATTTACAACCGTTGTAGATACACGTCGTAAATTATAATTATTTTAATTAAGTGAAATCAGTTTAATTAGAATTATATTTTAAAAAATGAAAAATTAAAAAAATATATATATATTAATAAACTATGTCCCGTATCAGTAGCTCGTATATCACCCGCTCAAACCACCGTAAATCTCAAATTTCCGCCACCGGTTTCTCCTCGCCGTCATCCTGCAAGCCAAGCACCATCACTCTCTAGACTCAACCTCCCTACTTTCACTTCCAATTATGGAAAACCCACACAGAATTTTGACGAGCGACAAAATTCCCAAAAGTCGAGCGGCGATCCCTTTTTGGGCAAAAATGGTGAAACTCCGGTCGGCGCTCCTCCGGCCGAATTGGACATGCACAATACTCCCTCTCACGGCGTCGATGCTTCCCCAAGTATCAATTTTCAATATCATGCCCCAGTTTTGGCCAATTCGAATATTAACGCCAGCTATCTCCTTTTGTACAAGTGAAGATTAAAGATGGCGAGACGAAGGTTTTTAGTCCAGAGGAAATTAGCGCTATGATACTTCAAAAGATGAAGGAAACAGCAGAGTTCTATTTGGGAAAGAAAATCAAAAGTCTGTACCAGGTAGTATAATTTATTTGTTAGCTCGTCTTTTGAGATTCGAATTAAAAGAAATTTTTTGGTGCATATATAAGTGTTTTTATTTGTTTTTAAAAGTCAAACTAGAATAAAAAACTCATACCTTTTTTCTTAGAATGTAAATTATTCATGTGTTTCTTGATTAATTACTACAGTTTTGTGCAGCGTACTTTAACGATACGCAAAGACAAGCGACCACGGACGCGGGCACAATAGCTGGGCTCCACGTGGCCCAGATAATAAATGAGCCTACCAGGGCCACAATAGCCTACGGCCTCGACAATCAAGGAGATAAGAACATACTCGTCTTCGATCTCGGTGGTGGCACGTTCGACGTCAGTGTCGTAACCATCGATAACGGAGTCTTTGAGGTCCTCGCCACTAGCAGAGATACTCATCTAGGTGGCGAAGACTTCGACCGCCGAGTCAGGGACTACTTCGTAAAACTGATCAAGAAAAAACAAAATAAAGACATAATCCAAGACAAGAGGGCCCTCGGGAAGCTAGGAAGGAATGCGAACGGGCCAAACGGGCTCTAAGTAGCCAGCATCAAGTCCGTGTGGAGATCTAGTCTCTGTTCGAAGAGTTGAATATGGACTTGTTTAAGAGGACGATGGGGCTGGTTAAATGGGCTTTGGAGGATGCGGGTTTGAGAAAGATGGAGATCCATGAGATTGTGCTTGTGGGAGGGAGCGCGAGGATACCTAAAGTGCAAGAGATGTTGAGGGACTTATTCGATGGGAAAGAACCGAGCAAAGGTGTTAATCCCGACGAGTCTGTTGCTTATGGGGCGGCGGTTCAAGGTGGAATATTGAGTGGTGAAGGCGGTGAAGAAACTGACAGTAATGATCTTTTTAAAGCTAAATTTCAATTCCATTCTATCATGTTATAGACTTTCTTTTGGAAACCGTGATATTACTTAACCATGATTTTGAATTGTTGTGTGTAATTTATCGAGCATGGCTCTTTTTATTTTTGGCAGATATTGTTTTGATTGATAGGACACCGTTGAGTCTTGGCATTGAGACGGTTGGTGGGGTCATGACGAAATTGATCCCAAGAAACACTGTGATACCAACAAAGAGATCACAGGTTTTCTCTACTTATCAAAATCAACAAAATACATTGTCAATCAAGGTATGGAGTCTTTTTAAACAGGCATTAATTATATTTTATGGGATGAAACATACATTTATGCGGTATTAATTCAGTTATTACTTGGGAATWAATTAGAGCAAATCAAAACTGAAAATTTCTATTCATCCATCTAGGGGGKTATTACTTACCTCTGTACAAAATGGACAAGCGCAAAATGAGGTGCAGTTATAATCACTGCTCTAGAATATTCATTGCAATGTGCTCATCTCTTCAGTGAATGTAACTGGATGTAAAATATGATTCCTTATCAATTTTGTTCTGTTTATGATGTTTTCCAGCTTGCAGCTACATAGTGTATATATTTTTAGACTCTTGTAGAAATTAATTCAATTCATGGCATTTGAGTCCGATGGCTAACATATGACCCGTATTTGTTTCTTGCTCTCTCTCTTTTTGTTTTTTTGTGAGGATGAGTAGGAAATTAAAGCAGCTGAAAAATATCATTGCCAGCTGGAAAATCACCACCAAGTAATGAGAATTCAAGTTTTCTTGTCTGCAGGTTGAGTAGTTCTGAACTTGAGATTGAACTGGAACTGAACTATTTAGATGGAATATAAATGTTTTAGACCCTAAAATAAATCATTATGTTTTTTTTTTCAACATTATGGAGACATCCTTTGGAGACTTACTTTACGTTTTTCGTTGCCGATGAGGTAACATAACTGATATTTTGATTTTGGATTAATACAGTACTGGATGATGACCATTAATTAGTGTTAATGGCAGGTTTCTCATATCTTTTTCCCCCGCTCTTTTTAGGATGGTTCTTGCAATGATATTGTCGAAGGGGGACTATTAGCTGATTGTTCCTGTACTTTTTGTAGTCACGTTCTATTCGGGATTTCGATACTCATGCCACCTGTCTTGTTGAAAAATGAGAGTAGATTTTCGTGTGGTTGTTCAAAATATTTACATTCTGATGGGATTTACTGTTTTGCAGGATATGAAGCTCTCAGTTTGAGGTATTCCATTCTTAATTAATGACAACAATAATTAGCATCTCATCATTTTTCATGTCATTTTTATTGTTAGTATTATAATTATGTTCTATTTTTTCGTATGTGTTCGATATGACTATATATGGCCAGAATCACATCAACTTACCTTGACATTAGCTTTCTTTTAGCTCGTAATTTTCTTCAGACTAATGACTTTTTTTAAAATTTAGGAAAATAGCCGACAAAATCGCAGCCGCTGGGTTTTATGTGGTTGTTCCGGATTTCTTCTATGGTGATCCATTCGACCCTGCCATCGAAAGATAAGCCTCTTCTAGTGTGGAAATCACTTCATGAACCAGTTTCTAACTTACTCACCTAGTCCACTTTCATCATATATAGATAAAGTTTTTTTTTTTTTTTACTTCAATGGTTAGTTATTATACTTGGATTCTTGAAAGCGTTTCAAAACTGTTGTCGCTATCGTTCTCTTTGGGATAATAATTACAAAAACTACTCCTGAGCTTTACCCTAATTAAAAAAACCACCTTAAAGTGTTATAAATACTAAATACCCCCTTGGGATTTGTAAGTACCTAACAAATGTTAAGGGGGTATTTGCAATTTTGAAAAATAACCGAGTATTTTTGTATTTAGACTAAACATCGGGGTTAGTTTCTATAAATAACCATTTTCTCTCTATTTTTCTGTAAAAAGACTGCTCCGTCTAATTTGACTAATCATATTTGGTGTTCTTTTCTTACTGTTTAAAGCTGACTTAATAAACGTCTTTATTTATGCATTGAAGTATATTTCTCCATTTTCTTCTCTAGAGAAATCATGTGTAAGACTTGTTTTTTCTTATTTTCCCCTGTTAGGCCAAAGCGTTTGAAGATGCAAAACCTGTTATTGAAGCTCTGAAAAGTAAGGGCATATCTGCAATCGACGCAACTGGATTTTGCTATGGCGGTAAATTTTTTTCAGTTTTACAGTCAACATCCGATTTGTGTTCTGATTTATTTTTGTCACGGTATTCTGTGGTTCAACTGTAACTTTGATTTTTTTAATAATTTAAAATAAACTCTGACCTTGACCTTTTGCACCAGCAAGGTGGTTGTGGAACTAAACAAGTCTGGGCTTATTGAAGCTTGAGTTTTATTGCATCCGTCATTCATTACTGTGGATGATACCAAGGGTATGTTAATATATTTACAGAGTACATCTTGTTATTTTGCAAGTTTTTTTGTATATTTTAAAGGACAATTACAAATACTATTGTCCTGGTTTGACATAATTCCAAACGAAAAATAAAAAATAAAATAATAATAATCTCTTTCTAAATTCTAAATATAATTAAGGGGGTATTTATAAAATTAAACGATAACTAGGCGACACATCTGAGGTTGATTTTGTAATTTTGTAAAAAAAAAAAATTCTTGGCAACACAGATATTAAGGCACCACTAGCTATTTTGGGAGCTGAGATCGACAAAGTGTCACCCCAGAGCTTGTTAAAAAGTTTGAGGAGATTCTATCATCGAAACCTGAGGTACGTGCTTAAATCATGATCCCATGTTTAACTCGTTTTCAAGAACACGTGATGGTGCATAAAACCAGTTACTCTTGGATTTTAGTCTAATTGCCAAAAAAAAAGAAAAAGAACAAACAGAGATAGGGAGAGAGAGTTGTCGTACAAAATTGAACCTATTGTTGATGTGGTAATTTGCAAAACAAACACAAAATCCAATGGGATATTTGTAATTTTAAAAAATAGCCGGATATTATTGTAATTAGTTTGTCGTCTGTTTTTCGTAATGTAGGTTGCTAGCTTTGTGAAAATCTTTCCTGGTGTTGTCCATGGGTGGTCGATGAGGTATAAATCGGACGATGAGAAGGCCGTGAAATCTGCTGAAGAATCTCACCAAGATATGCTCAATTGGTTTGTCAAGTATGTTAAGTGACTGGGTTGTTACAGTCTGTGATTGAATAGTACTTTTAATCCGCAGTGCTATGTGATTCAATAAACCTCATGTTCAATAAACATCGCTTGCTTGTGGGATGAACTTGTTTATTCAGACATAATATCTATCACTTGCTTGTGGGATGAACTTGTATATGTACTTGCTTATACTAATAGTTAAGAAAATAATTTATTTTGCTAGGTTCAAGAAAGGAATTGTTTATTTCCTGAAGAGGCTGCAACTGGTCAGGTATGTATATATGCTTTATTGGATTGATCACTTACAAAAAAGAGGCTTTGAATTGATAAAGCATATTGTGTGTTAATGTTTTCTTAAAGGAAAAGTCGTCTGTGAAAAAAATACTCATGAACGAGTATTGCTTTTTTTAGTCGACACATTTCTTTATTTGTTATGGAGACTTGTGTTATGAAATTTGTCAAATATTTGCAGTATTTGCTCTGATTTGTAAGTAATGTAGGTCTTCTATTAGTTGTCTAAAATCTGTTAGATTATGTATGATTTTTTTAGGGATACTTATAAAAATTACCCCAAATCCTTGACCTAATTACAAAAAGCCCAGATATCTTTTTGAATTACAGATGCCCCTTTAATGTTGACATCTTCTTAACAAATTTCCCCTTATTCACTGTGCAATTTATAAAAGATAGACAAATATCAAGGGGGTATTTGTAAATTTAAAAGATAAATTGCGTTTTTTGTAATTAGATTAAACCCCAGGGGGTTTGTTTTTTGTTACCATGAATTATATAGTGTACATTTGGTTTATTGCTGCTTAAATTTTCAGTAAGATGTATGTTGTGGGAAGCCTGTTGTCTATTAGTGGTTTCATATAGATATTAGTTCGATGGTTTTTTTTTATAGAGAAATCGATAGTTGAAAGGGATTATTAGATTATGGAATCATGGAACTACCAGAGGTATCGCACTTTATATCGATAGGTATAAAGTTGTAATATTGAGGTTATTTGCATATTCATGAATTAATTTTTGATACCAACGTTCCAAATAGTTCCAAATATATGAGGGTAGGGTTATCGAGAATTTTAATATCTTACTTTTGGATTTATTATGTCAGATTTGGTTTCTATGCGGTGTTGAGTTTGAATGGTTAATTTTTGAATTTTGTATCTCAGTCCAATTTTATATTAATAAGTTGTCTTAATTTTGTTTTTATTTGACAGTTTTAATGATGACTAATAGAGTCTTGGAATCCGAACCACAAGGTCGTGGGACGGGTATGGCTGCGGGGATCGACATTGTGGCTGGTACGCAATACGAGGGGTAGGCTTAGTCGGTTCTCTATTTCGTGTCGCAGTACGATTTTAAAATGCATTCACGTTGATAATTTTCCACTAAGAAGATTTATTTTTATCGACACGGGTTCACAATGCTTATGACATAAGAAACTTTTTCTGGTATTTTAAGATAAATTTTCATCTGCACACACGTATATAATTTGTAGAATATTGAACCTCCGTTTGGTGTAGTTTCAGCTCCCAAAGTCAACGTCCATTTTTTTTTTGGATTGCTTGTTTCATGCATGCATATCTGATGTTTATAACACTTTATGTCAGGAAGAATGCCTGGAGAAGTTACAGAGTCGACTAGATGTGGCCTATGATAGTTCTATTCTTGAACATCAGGTATATTCGTCGAAGCTGTTATGTGTATATTCATTTGAAGATTAGTTGTAACAAGCTGATGGATGGTAGTTTTTGGAAATTATTATATTGTATTTCTTTGGTTTCAATTCTTTGAGGCTTATGCTTACTTGAGATATTATGACTCACTAAAAGATGCTATTTTTTAAAAAATATATTTTGAATTTGATGAATTGTTGGGTAAATTGTGTTGGGCTAAATATATCGGTTACAAATTTCCAGGTGTGAATAGCCTGGAAATGGGGCTAAAAAAAAAATTCATCCTACATCGGTTTTACTAATAACCGGTGTCAGTTAATTTACATTTTACTTACAACTGATGTGAGATGACAGATCTTTACATCGGTTTATCATGTTTTTACATCCGTTCAAGAATAAACCGATGTACAATTTGATTGTACTACATCGGTTGTTCAAGAAACCGATGTAGAATAGGCAGTCCCTAGATGTAGTGTTGTGAACATTTACACGGAGGCTTTTACATCAGTTGAATAACCGATGGTGAGACATCTCCTCACATGTGGCCATTCTATCGTCTTCTCTTGCAATCCCCAATTTTCCGTCAGCGCCTCCACCGCCAAATATAGCTTCGAACTCATATTCTCCAGCGCCATATCCGGAGAAAATGACTCTGTGAACAAAAGAATTGTGGCATATCACGTCCTATCCTCTCTCCTTGTGGTGGTGTTGTGAGAGTCACGATAGTAGGATGTGGGGTTGGCGTCAGCCTGTTTGTTGCTCGTTTGTTGCTCGTTTGTTGCTCATTTGTTGCTTTATCTATAATGGTAGTGGGAGACTCTATTTTCTCCAATGACTGCGACACGTTTGTTGCCTGAGAGAGTTGAGTGGTTAATTATTATAATTCTTTCTATTTTTTTGATGTACTTTTCCTTGGGAGAAAGGGAAATTTGTAAACTCGAGGAATTTTGAAATTCAATTTTATAATGAAAATTGGAATTCAGTTTTAACTACAAATCTAATTTCACGAACTGATCAATTATAATGTGCCGTATGGAATTTTTCTGTAAATGTAATGAATAGTATTCTCTCCATCCGAAAAAGTTAGGTGGGTAGACAAATATACGGATTTAAGAAGACAAAAAGGGAAAATTTTATTTTTGATACACTATTTTGGCCACTTTTCAGAAAAAATACGTGATGTTGGCCATCATCAAACAACGTATGGTCAATTCATCAAAAAAGGTGCAAAAAAAACTCGATCGGGCTTTTTTTGCTGACGTGGCGTGATTCAATACTTTCTTATCATTTTCCCTTTAATTTTAAATATTAAATTGAAATAAGAAACTCGGAAAATTTTCATTTTTGATACACTAAATTGGCCACATTCCAGAAAAGGTATGTTAAATTGGCCAATTCATCAAAAAAGGTCCAAAAAAGCTTTGATTTCTTTTTTTCCTAAAGTTGTATAATTCTATATTTTCTTATCAATTTTCTATAATTATACAAAATAAATTAAAGATAAAAATGTGTTTTACTCTCTCTTTTCTTTTTATGTTTTTCTTTTCTCTTTCCATTAATCTAATTAATTTAATTATAATTAATAAAAATTAATATAAATCATTTATAAATATAAAAATATAATACAAATATTAAAAAATACAGAGAGTTCAAAACTCATTTATAATAGATTTTCTCATATATATTTTTATATATGTTTTATTATTTTTTTAAGATTCATTTTATTCTTATATTTATTTTCGAATTTATTAATTTTTTACTAATTTTTAATTTTAATAATATAAAAATCATATAAATTATTATATTAATTTTATAATTTTTGAAGATTTATTTTATGTCTATATATTTATCACTATTTTTTTTAATTAAGATTTTATTTATTTGATTAAAAGAAAAGAAAATGAAGGCAAAACAGGTTCTGTCTACAACTTAATATATAAGTAAAAGAAAATTAATAAAATCATATATAATCATGTCACGTCAGGAAAAAAATTCGATCAAAGCTTTTTGAACCTTTTTTGATGAATTGACTAATTTAACGTACCTTTCTGGAATGTGGCCAACATAGTGTAACAAAAATAAAAATCTTTCCATTTTTTTTAAATTTAATATTTAAAATTAAAGGAAAAATGATAAGAAGTATTGAATCACGCCACGTCAGCAAAAAAGCCCGATCGGACTTTTTTTGTAGCTTTTTTAATGAATGGCCAACTTAATGGATGTTGTTTGATAATGGCAACATTACGTATCTTTTTTGGGAAGTGACCAACATAGTGTACCAAAAATGAAGTTTTCCCAAGACAAAATGATTGTAATTGGAATTGTAAAACTTTTGCTATTTTTACTACTTTAACCTTAACTTTTTAGTATTTTAAGAAATAAAGTAAACTAAATAGGGGTGTATTAGTCTTTTTTGTGGTATTTTAACTTTTAAAAAGAAAACATGTCTATTTTTTTCGGAGGGACAAAAATGGAAAACATGAGAGTATATAATTATACTCGATGTAATCAGCATTTTTGTTGTAAAGGTACCGTTTAGTATGGAATTATTCTGCACAAACTTAATATAAATTTTGTCAGTTCACTTTGAAGTTCTGAGATGTAGTGTCAAATTAAAATCTGAAGAAAGGTAAAAAATTTAGAAAAAAAAACTAAAATTGCAACAATTAATATGAAATTCAACCTATTAGTATTAGCTTGAAATTTAACTGAGTAATATGAAATTACAATTAAATCTAGTATGAAATTTCATTGTATAATATGAAATTACATCGTCGGCGACGATCGACAACATGCGGCAGTTGGTACTGTGCTGCTGGGTAGTTGATTCAAACTTTTGTGTTGCCTACTTATTAAAATTTGTCAAAAGATCAATAGCTTGCCCGCAAGAGAACGGGGTCGCGTGTAGTTTGGCAACTTGACTCGAGTCGTCTTTCGAGGAATATACAATCGGAATTCTCAAACAGTTTGTTCAACTTAAATTCACATACATTGGGGGGGGTGATTGTTTTGATTATCTAGAAATATAAAACGCATGAACTATAATTGAAGCTAGGAAATTGAATTCAGCTATCGGAACTTATAAACTAGAGAATTAATATAAGAACTTAAACACAATCAACTAGCATAAAATCAAGCAATTATCGAGAACGCAAATCTAACGAAACGAATTAACTAATAAAGAATAAAAACCAAGCATTAATTAAACTAAATATTACGAATTAAATACCAAAAGTATCTAAGGTTRTGAGCATGAACAATTTCAAAAGCAATTAATGAAAATCAACTACTTAATAGCATTAATTAAACTACGAAAATGAATAAAAAGGTTTAAAGTACTTATTAAACTAGAAAGCGTAGTAAATTCTCCAACTAATCCGGAGAGTTGGTTGATCTCGGTCGAAGAAAGGATCACGAACGGACGGTTGAAGCTTGGTGATCCACGAATCTTCAATCTTGATCACTTGTTGTTATTGGGATGTGGATGGTGTTGTTCTCGAACCGAGAGATCAAGTATTTAGTGTATATGGGTCCGAGAGTGTTGTTTGGGACGGATTTAGAAAGGTATTTATAGATTTCCTTTGACTTGAAGCATAAGAAATCCTAAAATTCCCGATTTTGGGCCGTCGCGTCGACGGTGCGTCGACTGACGCGTGTTGGTGCTCGGCGTCGGTGCTGCCTGGCGCGCGCGTCGGCTGGGCGGGTGCGTCGACGGTGTGCGTCGACATCGACACTTCAGCAAGTAGCGTCGACGTTGCGTCGACAAAAGTGCGTCGACATCGACGCTTCAGCAAGTAGCGTCGACCGACGCAGATCATGGCTCGCGTCGACGGTCGCGTCAATCGACGCGGCTGCGCGTCTGCCTCCGTCTTCTTCTATCTTTTTGCTACTCGTTCACCGGAAAGTCCGTTCTCCATTTATAGAACATCAACTTCATCCAATTAGGATCCAAACTCGTCCGGTTATTTAACTGTAAAGTGAAAAACCACAAATAATCACTTATTTGCATCAATCTTGGTCAAAACGCGGTAAAATAAGCTGAGAGTACAAATATACGAAATAAAGTTTAAACTACCCAACTTATACCAAAAACAATAAGAAAAACAAGCTATAAACCTACTAAAAATAAGGACAAATATGTGCTAATCAGTAAGTATAAAATTAATATTAAATAGTATGCATTTTATTGGATTAAATTTGAAATTAAAAATAAAATAAATAAAAGAAAAAATGAATTGGTTAAAATAGTAATCTTAAAGAGTAGTTTAAATAAAATAGGAAGTTAATGAATTAAATGAGAAATTAATATTTTATAGAATATATAATATATAAAATAAAATGTTTAACTAATATAACGTATGGGAAAGAAGCATGAATGACTGGCGTTGAAATGCAATAAAGTGAGGTGTTTCAAGATTTAGTGTGCTTCTTTAACATTTACATACTGTACTGAAAAACATTAAGAAAAAAATGTCTACCAAAAATAACAAGCCCCAATTAAACTCAATTTCTTAAAGATATGGTGAATGTATACAATTTTTTTTGAATAGAGTTGCACATATGAAATTTCGACCGGGATGGTAATTAAGTAAATTCCTTTTTCTGTCAAACCAGGAAAGACCAAAACTACCGCATTATCCAACGCAGAAATTACTTTTCACCCTCATCAACTTATCATAAACTCACCAATTAAAGATACTTGATTTGCTCGCTCCTATTATAATTTTGTTAATAAAACTAATTTAGATTTAGTAAATTTGTGTAATTAATCCAAACTTCAATTTCAATAAAACCATATATTGACTGAATTGTAGTTTGGTCAAAACGAACCTGAGCAATTATCTCGGAATTTACAGTCAAAAAGAAGAAGAAAATGGAAGTAAAAATGAAAAAACATCTTGTCTTCATTTTCCTCTGTTTTCTCATTAATGTTTTTGCATCATCAACCTCTGCAAATTCAGTCTACGGCTCACTTTCCCGGTGCTTTGCAAAAAACAAAATCCCAAAGGACCAAATTGCAAAAATCCTATACAGCCCCCAAAACCCTTCCTTCACAAACGTCCTCAACTCCTACGTCCGTAACCGCCACTTCAACGTCTCCACCACTCCCAAGCCCAACACCATCATCACCCCCACGGAGGAGGTCCACGTCAGCGCCGCCGTCAAATGCGCCAGGAAACTCAAAATCCAACTCAAAATCCGCAGCGGCGGCCACGATTACGAAGGCCTTTCGTACGTATCTAACGACCAGAACAATTTCGTCGTCCTCGACACGTTCAATTTCAGGTCCATCAACGTCAGCGTGGAGGATGAGTCGGCCTGGGTACAATCCGGCGCATTGCTCGGCGAACTGTACTACCGGATCTCGGAGAAGAGCAACCTGCTCGGGTTCCCCGCCGGCGTTTGCCCCACCGTCGGAATCGGCGGACACATCAGCGGCGCCGGGTACGGCAACATGATACGGAAATACGGCGTCACCGTCGACCACGTGGTCGACGCTAGGATCGTCGACGCTAAAGGCCGTGTCTTGGACCGGAGATCCATGGGAGAGGATCTGTTCTGGGCGATCCGAGGCGGCGGAGGTGCCAGTTTTGGCGTCATTTTAGCATACAAGATAAAGCTTGTACCTGTCCCGCCAAAGGTCACCGTTTTCAATGTGAAGAAATTAGTCGACCAAAATGCGATTGGCGCTGTTTATAAATATCAGCAAATTGTGGACAAAATGGACAACGATTTGTTCATTAGGAATCTTTTACAACCGATAACCGTGAACAAAACAAGGAGCGTTCGCGCTACATTTATCGGCCTGTTCCTCGGTGAGCCCGACAGGCTTTTGTCGATAACCGATGCCCAATTCCCCGAATTGGGCTTGAAAAAGCCCGATTGCTTGGAAAAGCGGTGGATCGATTCGGTTCTTTACTGGGCTAATTTCGACAACACTACATCTCCAAGTGTGTTGCAGAACCGGACTCCTGATTCGGTTAATTTCCTGAAACGAAAATCGGATTACGTGAAAAGCCCGATTTCCAAATCGGGCCTGGAAAGCCTTTTTAATAAAATGGTGGAGATTGGGAAAGTTGGTCTCGTGTTTAATTCATATGGTGGGGTAATGAATGAGATTCCGGAGTCGGCTACGCCATTTCCTCATAGAGCTGGCAATTTATTTAAAATTCAATATTCGGTGAACTGGAAAGAAGAAGGCGAAGAAGCTGACAAGAATTACGTTCAGCAGATTAGAGACTTGTATGATTTCATGACACCTTTTGTTTCGAAGAATCCTAGAGAATCGTATCTTAATTACCGGGACTTGGACATTGGCGTCGTTAACAACTCCATACATGGTTACGATCAAGGAAAGGTTTATGGATTGAAATATTTCAAGAATAATTTTTATAGGTTGGTGAAAATCAAAACTAAGGTTGATCCGAACAATGTTTTCAAGAACGAACAGAGCATCCCTGTATTACCTAGCCTTCGCAAGACGAATAGTATGACCTTATAGGGGCTCACTTAGTGCACCTCTTATATATTTCTTGTAGTCTGTTGTCCATTAGAGTGATTGCTGAAATATATCAATAAATCTTGGTATACAATAATTATATGGAATTGCAATTGCTGTTTATGAAAGGTATGTTACGATTTGTATTTGTATATCATGAATGTGTATTCATCTTGCAACAAACAAACGAGTCCCATAAAAAAAATTCAAAAAACTAATAATAATAATTAATAAAAAATCTCTTGGAGTTTCAGTTTCATACAAGGGGCCGGATATTGGCACCCCAAAATTTTATAAGTTGACCCCATTATTTTTTGGACAAAAATAGACATATTTGAAAAGACAAAAATAACCTTCTTATAAAATTGATTTAAAACTTAAAAAAAAATATATCTTCTTCTTCTTCCCAAAACCTTCAGGAGCCACCTCAAAACAAAACTCAGTAATGAAAAATGTTAGTATAAATAAAATGAATGATACAAGTTTTCTCCACAATTTTTCAGTGTTACAATAATCACATTGCTATTTTTGTGCGTTTTTTCATCACTTTTTCGTCATAAATTGGTTTATTAGGGTTCATTGTCGGAATTGTGTTCGAGCTGGTAATGATGAACATAAACAGGTTGTTCGAAAGTTTTTCTCAAACATATCATAATTTCTGTCAAAAAAACAGATTGTTCGTACCAAATTTTCGAACATGGATTTCAAGTTCGAAAATTTGCTTCGAACAGTCTATTTTTTCCCTAAAAACAGAGTGTTCTAAAAAAAATTCGAACATTAGACATTTGTTCTATGAAAATTTTCAAACATTAGACATTTGTTCTATGAAAATTTTCGAACATTACACATTTGTTCTAAAAAAAAATTTCGAACATAACACATTTGTTCAAAATATAAATTCGAACACTGCTTCATTGTTCTAGAAACCAGAGTCGAACCATACGTAGTCCAGATTTCTTTTTTTCAAATTTTTTTTGAAAGAACACCAATTTCTATATAAGAGTACCCTAGATATTTGATTACTTATTATGATCCGTCTTTTTTTTTTCATAATATTTCGAAAAAAAATATTTTCATTTTTCTCATTTTTTTCTTATCATTCTTCTTCATTTTTTCCCTTTCTTGTCTTCTTGCTTTTCAGGGTTTTCTTCATTGTTTTTTCTTTATTTTATTTTATAATCTTTTTTGTTTATATTATATATTAGAATGGGGTAAAATAGGGAGTTTATGGGGTTGATTTAGTAAAATTCTAATATATTTAAAATATTATTGGGGTATTCTCATCCATGGGTCAACTCATCAAATTTTGGGGTGCAAATATCCGCTCTCATTAAAATTATTTTTTTCATTTTCATGTTTTCAGTAAAAATCCACAAACTTTATTAATTTGCTTCCGAATTTTTTTTTTTTTTGCGTTGTCTGCCATGTGTTTTGTATTCTGCGACTCTTTCGTGATCTGGCTCGAGGTCGCGATCACATGTCGTAAAATCGAGACTCAATAACAGCCCGATTTGCGGTGGAGACTGGGGTCGCTGATAAAATCAAAAAAAATTGGTTACCAAGAATAGGGGGTACTAACCTCAAATCTGATATCAGTGACCTTAAATAGATCCCAAAAGCGTTTCAGCGACCTGTTAAGCCTTCAACGATCCTCCTAGTGACCTCACCAGTCCTACAAAACAGCACCTTCAAACGGGTTGGATGTCAGACCTGTGAAGGTCCTCCGATGCTTAAATCAAAAGCAAGTGGTAGTATTGAAAGCCCAAATATGATAAAAGCAAGTTAAAAATAACGAGAGGTATGCACCCCTTTTATAGAGACAAGAGAAGTGTTCCCCAAGCTAGGGTTTCCTTCTCCTATCACAATTCCATAAATACCATGACATCATAACCGACTTAGAATTAGAATTCCTCCTATGATAAGTTCCCATAAATAATAGATTTCTTACCATAATAGGTTTGGGCCTGTTATTCCTTCCATACAGTCTACCAGGACCCCATAAACCATCCATATTAAGCACATAACCGAGCTCAAGCACCCTACACAAAACATGAGAGGTCGCGACCCTACATGAGAACTCATCCTCATACACTATAAAAAAAAATAGCAGTTTTTCGAGTGAAAAACTGAGGGAAGTGTTTTCCCTCGAAAATTTTTGAGGAAAAAACCGAGGGACTACAAATTCCCTCGAAATTTTTCGAGGGTAAGATATTCCCTCGAAATATCCCTCGGAAATACGGCGCCACTATTTGCCGCCATAATTATCGAAGGGAAAATCGAGGGATTTCCAAGGGAAATATTTCCGAGGGAACATAGCACTCGGAATTTCCGAGGGAAATAAATATCCCTCGAAATTTTATTATTTTTATTTTTTAAAAAAGTTGCAAAAAATCGAGGGGAGGGTTTTCCCTATGGTTTCAAACTGAGGGAAAGCTATTCTCCTTGGTTTTAAACCGAGGGAATAGTGACCCCTCGATTTTTTATTTTTTAAAAAATTCAACCAAAACCGAGGGAATAATGATTCCCTCGAAAATTTTAAAAAATAGAAAAATCGTAAAAATGAAACCAATCCTATCATCTTAGGCACGTGGGTGGTTTTGACCCGATTTCAATCGAAAAATACCAACGAGCACGTGCGTATCCACACGTGTCGTGAGATTCGACCAACAACAAGATACGATCGATCGATGAACTCCTTCGCTTGGAAACGCGAAGCGACGAAGCGTCGTGATTTTTCCATATTGGAGGAGGGGTGCGCCTCGCCATCGTAGAACTACGGGGGTCGGGCGTTGATCGTTTAGGACGCGTTTTCTATTTCTTTTCGATTTAAAATAAAAAAATGGAAAAAATAGAAAAATTAGTAAAAAATAGAAACGAATCCCATCATTTCACGACCGGGGCGGGGAGGGGTGCGCCTCGGCGTCGTGGAACCACTGGGGTCAAGCGTCGATCGTTTAGTAGGCGTTTTCTATTTTTTCGTATTTTAAATGAAAAATGAAAAAAAACTCGAAAAAATAGTAAAAAATAGAATTGTTTCCGGAACGCCGAGGCGCACCCCTCCCCGCCCCGGTCGTAATTTCTTGGTTTTTTTTATTTTTTA
>BMAC01000079.1:1895343-1956518 GCA_014905375.1 Phtheirospermum japonicum
GCGTCCGTGATTTTTCCATATTGGAGGAGGGGTGCGTCTCGGCGTCGTGGAAACCACGGGGGTTGGGCGTCGATCGTTTAGGACGCGTTTTCTATTTATTTTCCGATTTTAATAAAAAATAAAAAAAAACTCGAAAAAATAAAAAATTAGTAAAAAAATAGAAACGAATCCCATCATTTCACGACCGGGCGGGGAGGGGTGCGCCTCGGCGTCGTGGAACCACGGGGTCGGGCGTCGATCGTTTAGTAGGCGTTTTCTACCGAGGGATATTTAAATCCCTTGGGTTTTTTGAATTTTTTAAAAAATAAAAAAATTCGGAAAAAATAGAAAAAAAAAAAAAAAAGGATTTGTTTTCGAGGCGCCGAGGCGCACCCCTCCCAGCCCCGGTCGTAACTTATTGGGTTTTTTTTCTATTTTTTCGAGTTTTTTTTTATTTTTCAAATTTCAATTAGAAAAAAATAGAAAACAACTGAGATACTTTAATGCCCTCGGTTTTCCGAGGGACTRTAAACCCTCGGAAATTTTGACCTAATTAAACCAGCGGGCATGCCCGCTGGTGTCTCACTCTACGCAGCCCAGCAAGAAAAAGAAGAAGAAATAGGAAAAAAGAAGAAAAAAAGAAAGACGAAGCCTAGCCGCCCCGCCACCTCGTCCAGCCCCAGCGCACCGCGTCCAGCCTCCAACCTCGCCGCCTCCGCCGTCTTTCTACTGCCGTCTTCTACAGTAAGAATTGTTTTAATTATGGTTAATTGTTCGATTATGGTTAATTGTTTTATGATTAATTTAGTTTTATGATTTCATTAGTGTTTAATTTTTAATTTAGTATTTAGTTAGAGTTAATGATATAACTAGGATAACACTACAAAAAAATCCGGCAGTTCTGGCGGATATGCTGACGGGCAAAAAGCCATCAGCAATGCTGACGGTATTACTGGCGGAAAAAAATGCTGACGGCCGTGGCCGTCAGTAAGTAAACCCGTCAGAGAAAGAGCGGGGATTTTTCCGCTTAATTATCCTGACGGGCTAACCCGTCAGGATATAATTTTAATTAAAAAAATATATATATATATGCTGACGGCTTTAAAATATAATTTATAATATTATAATTATAATACATATAAAATAATATTATATATTTATAATTTAATTAATTATTTATAAATATAATATAATATAGATTATACATTTATAAATACAATATATTAATTATATATTTATAAATAATATTATATATTTATAATAATAATATATTATTATTTATATACAATATATAATAAATATATATTTCTAATAATATATATTTATAATTATTTATAAATAATTATATTTATAATATATATATATATACATTTATTATAAATATATTTATAATAATATTATGCATTTATATATTATTATTCATAAATATAATCTATATTTAAAAATATAATAATTATATATTTATAATAATAATATATTATTATTTATATATAATATTTAATAAATATATATTTATAATTATTTATAATAATCATATTTATAATATATATATATATATATATATATATATATATATTATAAATATATTTATAATAATATTATGCATTTATATATTATTATTCATAAATATAATCTACATTTATAAATATAATAATTATATATTTATAATAATAATATATTATTATTATTTATATACAATATATAATAAATATATATTTATAATTATTTATAAATAATTATATTTATAATATATATTTATTTATTTATTATAAATATATTTATAATAATATTATGCATTTATATAATATTATTCATAAATATAATTTACATTAATAAATATAATATAATTAATTATAATTAAAATTTATAACTTAATTTATATCTAATATATATTAAAAGTATATAATCTTTGACATGTAATCGACTTGTCGAGACTGTAACACCACTCCTCTATTTGCAAGAGGTCTGGTGTTCGAATCCCACCCATGCCACATGTGGGGAATTAAATTAACACAGGTTCTGTTGTGAATTGGGTTGGGCTCCGGCGGGCCGGGTTAGGGCCGTCCAGTTTTTTTTTATAATATTTTAGAAATGCTGACGGGCTTGACCCGTCAGCAATATTGGCGGGCCGGCCCATCAGTATTTATAAAATTAAAAAAAAATAAAAAGGAAAAAATATTGACGGGGAGTATTACTGACGGGCGCTGCCCGTCAGCATGCCGTCAGTATTTCTGACTGGTACGTTAAAGCCGTCAGGATACTGGAATCCTGACCACAAAAATGCTGGCGGCCATTATCCATTAGGAGGCCGTCAGTATTCCATATACTGACGGATTTGGCCGTCAGCATCGTCGGATTTTTTTGTAGTGTAAAATTTATGGGTTTATTATATAATATGAGTTTAATTAGGGCTTTAGGGTTCGATTAGAGTTCAATTTAGTAATAATTACATAATTAGGATTTAATTTAGGAATAATTACATAATTAGGGTTCAATTTAGGAATAATTACATAATTAGGGTTCAATTTAGTAATAATTACATAATTAGGGTTCAATTTAGGAATAAACAATTAATTAGGATTCAATTTAGGAATAATTACATAATTAGGGTTCAATTTAGTAATAATTACATAATTAGGGTTCAATTTAGTAATAATTAAATAATTAGAGTTTAATTTGAAAATAATTACATAATTAGGGTTTAATTTAGGAATAATTACATAATTATGGTTCAATTTAGTAATAATTACATAATTAGGGTTCAATTTAGAAATAATTATACGATTAGGGTTCAATTTTGGGGGCAAATTATATTGTGATATATGCATGTATGCACCCATTATATTGTATATATATTGTTCATGCATGGGAGGGCGTGGTGATCGGCCGGGGTTTAAATTTGTTTAGATATATTTTTGTCATTGGTATTGTTGGTTGTATACCGTCGGATGTTGACGTGAGTCAAGGCGCCGGGCGGGAGGTGTTGTCCCTCCAATAGCGGGTTTTCAATTTATTTTTCTAAAAACGTGATAGGGTGTCACGTGATTTTATTTAAGTTTTCAAAATATTTTTCAAAAATGTGACGGTGGTAACTGCTTATTTGGAACCTTGGCAAAGTGACGCGATGCATATAGATCACTTGTTTGAGAATTAATATCATAAAGAAAAATTTGAAACTAAGTTTCGAATTATTCCAATATTCCTTAGACCCGTTTGAGATTTAGTATCAAATATAGAGCTTGATACTAAATTTCGAATTATCCCATTTTTGGACAGTTTGAGAATGTGACTTGTAGTATGGTTATCTTATGTGTATGTTTTTTTTTAGTTTTGAAATTTCGGTTTTTGCATCTCTCTAATTGTTCTCAGGTGCACTGAAATATACTTTCACTACGAGCCGGCTAAGTGCTACGATCTTTTTTTACGTACGCAACAAAATAAAGATGGCGCGTTTATCGATACGAGACCTAGTCTTATTAGTATGAGTCTCTTTCTTATTTTTAACTTATTATTTGATTTTAACGTATAATTTTAATAACGAGTTGTATTTCAGGAGGAGTACGAGCGACAGCTGACCCAGGAACTGGAACGTTCGTCTTCCCAGGAGGGGAGTAGCGAGGTTGACCAGGACCGGGTTTTTCTTGGCGTCGTCGGGTCGAGCAAGGGACGGCATTACGGCACCAGCGCGTATGGGAAGGTGGTGGCTGCTACGAAGGGTTTGTTCAAGGGCCGCTTTTCTTCCACCTCCTCCCAGGCTGATAGGACCCACGTCAGAGAGCTCGAGGCGCAGGTCCAGGCTCAGAGGGTGGAGCTCGTGGCAATGCAGCAGTAATACGCCGAGGAAAAGCGACAACGTTCGGAGGAGCGCCGGCAGCAGGAGAAATTTCAGGCGCAGATGGATGCCCAGATGGCTGAAATGTATGCTCGTTTCCAGCAGTACTCCCCTCCCCATCAGCAGTACCCCCCTCCCCATCCATAGGACAATTTGATTTTTATATAAACTTTGTTACTGTGTCGAGCGCATGTAATAATTCTTAAATTTTTAAATATTTTTATAATAATTGGTTTATTTATTTGTCTTTTCATTAATGATTTTTTTCAAATTTTTGGGAATTTTAATAATTAAACAGGAATTAAAATTAAAATTGAATATTTAAAATTATTAAAAAAAATTAAAACCGAGGGGACAATCACTCGCAAAAGTAAAAAAAATTATTAAAAAAAAATACAAACCGAGGGGGAATTCCTTCGGAAATCCCTCGGAAAAAACAAAAATCGAGGGAACAGTCTTCCCTCGGAATACCGAGGGAAAATACAGCCCTCGACTTTTCGAGGGAACTGATTCCCTCGGTATTCCGAGGGAATTCTCCCCTCGGTTTTTCGAGGGAAACATCCCCTCGGTATTCCCTTGGTTTTTCTGAGGGTTGCTCGAAGATTTTTCCGAGGGAATGTTTCCCTCGGTTTAAAATTTTCGAGGGAATATCTCCCTCGGAAAAATTTACCGAGGAGCATATTTTCGAGGGAATTTTTTCCCTCGGTTTGGCCCAAAACCGAGGGAAAAATCCCTCGAAAATCTGTTTTTTTTTTTTTGGTAGCGATACTTCAGGTCGCTACTCTACAAACCAGCTCGCCCACCTCTCTAAAAAAACCATCGAACTCGCTCACCTCCCTGAAGAAATGCTCCTTTCAGGAAATGAGGTCGCTTATCACAAATACCCACATATATCAAATAATATCACGTATGGACATTTAGGTCCGTATCAGTCGCAAAAACATGCCTTGAAAAAGGTACCTAGTAATCACCTGATTCCCAGTCGAGAATCGGTTCACGATTAGCCCAGAAAACACGAATTTTCAGTTTTTTAGGAAAGGTACCTTGTAATGTTGGATAACCTTCCAACCAACGACTTCTTTTATGTCTTTAGCTAGACGCTCTCTTTCGTAAAGAGTTCATTTTTTAAAACGGTTATGTCATCACCGTCTCGTTACCTTTATTAAACATGCTTCATTCATTCATTCGTATCTCCTGCACACAATCAAAATTTTCACCAACCTCAAACAAATTAAAGCAAGTTATGCAAAACTTCATTTGAAGGTGTTCTAAAGATATTTTAAATATTAGTGTTGAAATTCTCTATCCTCTTACAGTCTTCGAATCTATGCACTTCATCACATATTTTCATAAAATTATAATTGTTCAAAACTTTATTCTCAACATTGATACATAATGTGATTTCTCCCTTTTATACGTCAATAATAGTTCGTCTTGTTGCAAAAAATGGGGGCCCCCAATATCTGCAGCACATTCTTATCCTCTTCCATATCCAAAACTAAAAAATCTACCGAGAAAAAAACTGTCGACTTTCATTAGCAAATCCTCGACTATATCCTTTAGGTATGTCAAGGACCTATCCGCCATTTGGAGGGTTATATTCATTGCTTTGATACTTCGATCTCCTATTTCTTGAATAGATAATGGCATAAGGCTTATACTCCCATCGAGATCATAAAAGGCGTTTGCTAATAGACTCCCCCAATAGTACATGTGATCTTGAAACTCCTAGGGTTCTTGCATTTGACAAGCAACTTCTTCTTAATCACCGCACAACATTCCTCGATTAGGATCACAGACAAGAGCAAAACTACCCAATTTCATCAACTATATAAAGAACCATTACAAGAGGCATGAAAAAGATTTTGGGAACTTTTGAGGAGGTGCTCTCAATATGGTTTTCCTGAAAACAAACAAAGTATTATTTTTACAATGGGTCGAGTGTTCAAATGAAATTAATTGTGGATGGTTCAGCATGAGGTGCTTTGTTAGCGAAGAAGCACCAATGAGGTAATGAGCATATTAGAAGAAATGGCGACCTATAGATATCAATGGCCGACGAAATTCTCGAAGATAAAGAAGGTAGTTGTGGTGGGAGTGAATGATGTGTTCTCTATTATGACTCAACAATTAGTAGCAATGAATAGCAAGTTTGACATGTTGATGTCACCAAGTTTGGAAATATCATTGTGCCAAGAAAGTGTGGTTTCTATGCATGAAGTGGTTGAAGAAGTAAATTTTGTCAACCAAAGAAACATTAACAATAACTATAGAAGAAACCATGACGAATATGAATACCGTCGAGGGATGAGAATTCATTTGAATATTTTATATGCCAACCTGAACAACGCACTCCAACTACCACCGAGTTTCTCGGTAATGAATGAGGTGATAAATGAGAATAAGAAGTTAAGCATAGAAGAATTGTTAGCTGGTCTCATGAGTGAAACAAAGTCTCAGTTCGAAAAAAGCAAAGCAAAGATGGATTGGATAGAAGCAAATCTAGTTTAGATGAACAGGTCAGTTGGGGACCACATGATATCACTTGAGACCCATATTTTGTAGTTGAAAACCATCATTAGGAACCAACACAAAAATGGGTAATTTTGAAGCAATACGAAAGTAAATCACAAGTAAAAAGTGAACGCGGTTCATTTGAGAAGCGAAAAAGAATATGAAGGCCTGGAGAGGATGAGCATTGGACTTTAACTTACAAAATCGCGGACAAAGATGACGAGGAGGACGTGGTTGAAGTTGAAGATGAGAAAGATGCTGAGAGGGAAAAATCGAACTCTACTTCACTTAACTCTTCTAGTTCTTTATCTTTTCCACAAAGAGCTCAAAAGAAAAAAGTGGATGATCAATTTTCTAAAATTTTTAATTTTTCTTGAAAAATCTACATAAACACACTTTTTTTTTTTTGATGCTGTAATGCAAATGCCAAACTACGAAAGGTTCTTGAGTAGGTGATAAGCAAGAAAAGAAGACTTAAGGACTATGAAACAAACGAAGAACATAAACTAAATAAATGTATGAACTAATAATTTTACCCGAAAATAAAGCACAATGTAGAAGGTAGAAAATATCAAGAGATGGGGAATATCCCAAGGTGTGTGTCGCAATGAATTCTCAATACTATTTCTTTTCTATCAATCAAGTATTGTTTGTGATTCAATTCACTATAAGCCGATTACAAATATAGTTTAACCCTTCTCTCAAAGTGATTAAACCATAGATCCCTGATATGAAATAATGTCTCCGTTTGAAATCGTAATTAGAACTCAAAAAGGTTTTAAAGATTTATACGACTTCACTACTAATCTCAAACCTCTCGATTTTTTTGATTAGAGTGTTTCGTGTTTGAAACCTTATTGATAAACCTCATCTCTCAAATTTTGGTTTATCAAGCTATTAGTTATAAAAGGTTGTCAATCAATCACAACTTAAACATGTATAAACGTTTGTAAATCACTTATGCAATAATGAAATCAAAACGCAAAAATAGTAAAGGGATCATACTCAATTGAAAAAAGATCAAAGCATTATTCATTCATTGTTTCTTCTAACCCAAGAATAAAGAAAGACTTAGCTAGACATGTTCATGGAATAAGCTAAGTAACTCGTCACTACAAAAAAACGTCGTTTGCTGACAGGCGGATCCATCAGTACACCCATCAGCAAAGTGATTGCTGACGGGTATGACCTATCAACATTTTTGGCGTCAGTAAATTGATCGCTGACGGCATTAACGAACCCGTCATCAAATGCTAACGGATTGGGCCCGTCAGCAATTCCACCCGTCAGCATTCTTTTTTAATATTTTATAATTATTTTAATATTTTATAAATGCCAGCTCGCCCCAGAACCCAACCCAGCCCAGCCCAGCGTCAATTAAAATCTCACATATGCATGGGTGGGATTCGAACCCCTGACCTCTTGTAAATAGAAGAGGAGTGTTACCGTCTCGCCAAGTCAATTACATGTGAAAGTTTATATATTTTTAATATATATTAGATATGTAAATTAAGTTAAATTATATTCATAATAAATATTATTATATTTATAAATGTAGATTATATTTATGAATAATGATATTATAAACATATTATATATATATATATTATAAATATAATTAATTATAAATATTATTTATAAATATATTATTTGTAAATATATATAAATATATATATTATATAGATAATTATATATATTTATTATAAATATATAATATTATTTATAAATATATAAATATATAATAATTTTATATTATATTTATAAATGTAGATTATATTTATGAATAATGATATTATAAATATATATATATATATATATATATATATATATATAAAATATAAATATAATTATTTATAAATAATTATAAATATGTATTATATCGAAACATATATTATTAATTATAAATATACATTATTTGTAAATATATTATTTTTAAACATATATATATATATATATTATATAGATAATTATATATATTTATTATAAATATATAATATTATTTATAAATATATAAATATATAATAATTTTATATTATATTTATAAATGTAGATTATATTTATGAATAATGATATTATAAATATATATATATATATATATATATATAATTGCTGACAGGCATAGGCTGTCAACATACCCATCAGCATATTGACCTGTCAACAATCCGTTAGTATATGCTGACGGCTTGTTGCCCGTCAATATTTTCCGTCAGCATTCGCTTGTGTTTCTTGTAGTGCATCAAACACATAATGTCATAACTAAAACAAAGGAAGAATAAAATGTATGGAATGAGTGGAACTCTAGATCTTTGTGTTCCTTCTTCTCCTCTGAATCCCTTTAAAAATCTCTTTTTTCTCCGTTTTTAAAATCAATCTCCCCAAAAATATGATATTATATGGTGGTGGGTATTAAGATATATCAAAGTGTACGTGGACTGTTTGAGACCTTCCCTTTTATAGTCCACCAAAGAATCCCAGCCTTAATTCAATTCTTGTAACGTTTGTAATGTTTCTGGCCCTTTCGCGACCTGGGCCCTGATCGCTTGACATAAAAACAACACTCAGTAACTACCTACTTCACGATTGGTCTTCGTGAAAACAACATCCATTGATGACCCAAGTCGCGATTGGGTCTTTGGGCCTCGATGAACTCTTTTCTTCCTTAAATCTAGTCCAAACCTTCATTCTTTTTTTTTTCTTATGCTCTTTTAAGCCTAATTAGCTCCATAATCCTATAAAAACAATACAAATTATCAAATACGTAATAACATCCAAAAATATAAAAATCAAGCAAAAATACGTAATAAATGCAAAAATAGTAAGTGAAACCTAATCAAATAAGTTCCAAAATATGCATAAAAATCTTATTTATCAATCGTATCATATTGATTTCTCTTAACAAAATAAATATTTCAATAAATAACATACGAACTATTTGTAACATTATCAATGTCGTACTAGCGTCTCTTACTAATATTATCACGATCGTCAATAGGCTGTACTCAACATATGCTTTTTTATATCGCGTGTGATGTGCGGTCATGCAAAAGAAAAGTCATTCACATGTTTATATTTCATTTTGTTAGTAATTTTCAAAGTATATATTGAAATTGTCTTGTAAAATAATATTAATTCATATATTCTGATAAATTATTTAGATTTATTTAAACTTTAAAAATAAGTTTTATTTAAATTATAAGGTAATCATAATTAAGATAATTAGTAGTTTCAAAAAAATAATTAAGTGTTAAGAATATAAAAAAATGAATAAAAATATAATTTAATTTACAACAAAAATTATATATTACAACCCGAGTAATACAAGTGATTTATAAGAGAGTAATATTAGTTAGGAATACAAAAATAAAACTTGAAAAGAATACACATGTTGAATTAAAAACACAATTAGTGTGCTTTCGTCAATAAGTAACCGATGAAGGACAATTTAGGTATTTATTATCTTTAAGTATTATGGAAATACAGTAAAACCTCTATAAATTAATAACCTTGGGATCATGGAGTTTATTAATCTTGAGAGATATTAATATATCGATAAATTAATATTTTATTAAATAAAAGAGAGACTTTTTAAATTCAGCAAATTTAGTGCATATGTATCGAAAATAAATGAATTCATATATGTTTCATTGATTATATTCATGCATTAACCAATTCTTTTTAACTTATTAAATATATTCATGTATATTATCAATTCATTGTATACAATAAACTATTATATTCATGGACGCATGTATCAATTCAGGAATTACTTAAATATACATGTTTACATTAATTCGTTGCACTTAAATAACTATTATAGCCAATTAAATATATTCATGTATGATGAATTAAAGATATACTATATAAATATTAATGTGGAAATAAAGTAATTTATAACACCCAACCATGTCTTCTATGAATGATCAAATGCGTAAAGCATTATGTGAGTATAAGAGAGATTATCCCACGTGCACTCAAAAAGATTTACAAGAGTGGGTTTATTAATTATTACAATCTTTTTTTTTGTTTTGTTTTAATTTCCCTTAGGAGAAAGGGAAATTTATAAACTCGAGGAATTTCGAAATTCAATTTTATAATGAAAATTCAAGTTCAGTTTTAACTGCAAAATCTAATTTCACGAACCGATCAATTATAATGTGGCGTATGGAATTTTCCTCTAAATGTAATGAATAGTACGGAATTATACTCAATGTAATCTGCATTTTTGTTCTGAAGGTACCGTGTAGTATGGAATTATTGTGCACAAACTTAAGATAAATTTCGACAGTTCACTTTGAAGTTTTGAGATGTAGTTTCAAATTAAAATCCGAAGAAAGGAAAAAAATGGAAAAAGGTTTTAAAATTGTAACGATTAATATGAAATTCAACGATTAGTATTAGCTTGAAATTTAATTGAGTAGTATGAAATCCCAATTAAATTTAGTATGAAATTTCATGGTATAATATGAAATTTCATCGTCGGCAACGATCGACAACATGCGGCTGTTGGTACTGTGCTGCTGGATAGTATAAAATTAATACTAAATAGTGTGAATTTTATTGGATTAAATTTGGAATTAAAAATAAAATAAATAAAAGAAAGAAATAAATAGGTTAAAATAGTAATCTTAAGTAGTAGTTTAAATAAAATAGGAGTTTAATGAATTAAATGAGAAACTAATATTTCATAGAATATATAATATATAAAATAAAATGTTTAACTAATACTATAACGTATGAGAAAGAAGCATGAATGACTGGCGTTGAAATGCAATAAAGTGAGCAAGTGTTTCTTGATTTAGTGTGGATCTCATAAAATGCTCAAGTATTACTATGATATTTTCTGTGGAATTCGCTTGGCGAATGGTAATTCCCAACCTTGTGTGCTTCTTTACATTTACCATATATTGTACCGAAAAACATTAAGAAACAAATATCTACAAAAAATAACAAGTCCCAGTTAAACTCAATTTCTTAAAGATATGGTGAATGTATACAATTTTTTATTTTATTTTAATAGAGTTGCACATATGAGATTTCGGTCGGAATGGTATTTAAGTAAATTAACCAGGAAAGACCATAATTAAAACTACTTTTCACCTTAGTCAACTTATCATAAACTCACTGATATGACATTAAATACTTATATTGGCAACATGCAGGTAATTATGTATTTGGTAAATGATCTCATTTTTTAAAAGGTGCAATTCTTTTAGAAGGTGGGCGGGCTATTCTTAAGGGTAGCGACCTATCATATAGGAGTGACGAATTTTTATGAGAGGTGGCGAGCTCTTATGAGGAAAGCGTTACTATACCAGCTCGGCACAAAATGGTAGCTTGGTATTGAGAGCTGGGTTTCATGATTTCTGGGTCGTCTTGGGCTAATGCATGCTATTTTATGGGGTTCCGACAGACTAAATCTATGGATAGGCTTATTGGCCCATGACTATTTTAGTAATTCAGCAAGAGTTCTCATATCTTTGAAAACTTAACATACATGAAGAATCCCAATTTTGAGGCGGTCGCTATTTAGAATTATACCTTTAACAGGAGAGAAGAACCCTAAATTGAGAATATTTCACTTATTATATAAAGAAAACTCAAGCCTCGTTCTTTTCTCTAAATTGATATATCCTACGTTTAGCCCTCGCATCTCACTCGAATGCTTTCTTACTTAAGCACTGGAGGGCCTACATCGGGATCGCCCGCTGCCCGGTTTAGATTTTATTTTGCAGGATCTATGAGGCCGTCAGGAGTTCCTAGGGGATTAATCAGGTCGTTAACTACGTCAAAGTCAGTACTTTATGTTCTTGAGGCACCAATCTTTCTGGTCGCATCAAGTGGCGCCGTCTGTGGAAAAGAAGGACATCGAGTCCTTGAGCGAAAGGCGTGAGATTTCTAACAAGCAAACCATGAAAGGAAGAGGTGTCGCACCTCGAAACTTGAATTTTGGTGGGGACGCAAGTAGGACAAAAGAAGGAGACACCGAGAAAGAACAAACACCACCGCTAGAGGAGATAAACCAAAAAATAACAACACCACCCCCCTCACCAGGAAAGCAAAAGATGAAGCATCTAGAAGAAGAATGTAAGAAAAAGACTCCGCATGTGATTAAACAAAAAGTTATCCACATAGGAACGAAAGAATGGGAGGAGCTACCAAAAGGGAGTACTTGTCATGTCGACAAGAGATTCCTTGAACAATTGATGGGATTTGTATCTCCAAATAAATTTGAGAAACTAGATAAGATCTTAGCAAGAGAAGTTGGCAGTGGGAAGGATGGAGAGTACAAGAAGGATGATGAGTATAAACAAAAACAATTGATCGCTTCCCAGAAAAAGAGCAGAGAGAGGATAGAGACCAAGTCTTGATTTAATTCGAAGCTTGGGAAGAAGGAGGTACCTAGTGGACTACATATCATTGTCTGATGACAATGATGTAGATGATTGGCTGCTTACGGATGACGGGTAATGGGGGAAGTCTTACAAACGCCGAGCTCAGTAGGATGAGGATGAAAACAGCGACGGTGATTGGCGATTTAAGGAAAATCGATCTTGGAAGAGGTCATATAAGCGTCGAGCCCATCAAACAAGGAGGGAGACAAAAAGGAAGTGGAGTCGTCTTCCCGTGCATTTAGAGATATGCAAGAGGCGTTACTGACTCTACAAACACAGGTCGCTGGAGAAGGACCTGCAGAAACTACGTGGCATCCTTTCTCAAAAAGGATATTGAAGGCAGTACTACCTCGTGGGTACAAAGGACTGGATTTCCAATTTCACGAGTTGTCCGACCCCACACGTCATGTGTAGGGTTTCAAAACGAAGCGATACTAAGACAATATACGGATGTTGTCGCATGCCGAGCTTTTTTATCTACGTTGAGGGGGATAGCGCAAGATTGGTTTCATCAATTACCATCGGGGAAGATCACCAGCTTTCAGGTCATGAAAGCAGCTTTTTTAAAGCATTTTGCTAGCACCAAGTCGCACACAAAAACCGCATAATTTCTCTTCACGATGGTGCAGTGACCAGGGGAGAGTTTGAAGAATTATATCACCCGGTTTACTAGGGCTGCCTTAGAGGTGACCACAACCACAAACGAAATGAAAGATGGAGCATTACATCAAGGGTTGAGATGGGAAGATCTACATAAATCCCTGGCGAAGCGATCTGCACGAACCTATGAGGAGGTTTAAGACATATGTAATAAATACATACAACTGGAAGAGACTGAAGAAGAGTATAGGTTACGTTTTGGAGCAGAGGTTGTGGATCCAGAAAGGACCATTTCTAAAAGATCATACCCTAAGAGAGAACCAAGCCAAGATACTCGAGGGCTCTTAACCACTGGAGCAGTTAATAGAGAACCAACCAGGTGCATAAGAAGAGTGTGGAGAGAAGAGGATTTCAAACCCTTGGCATACCCGTAAGCCAAGGTGTTCACGATCATGGAGCACCAAATACCCGACGATATCAGATGGCCGGAAAGCTACATGCGTATTCCTACTAATCCAAAATCTGAGTTGTTTTGCAGGTTCCACAACAATTATGGTCATCCGACCGAAAGGTGCAGGCATTTACGAGAAGAAATAGAAAGACTCATTAAGACGGGACACTTAAAAGAGGTCATATATAAAGATAGAGAGTCACGAGGGCCAGTGTAATAATTACCCCCACCACCTCCAGGGGGTCCTCCGCTGACTTAGGAAGAGAGGCATCCACAACAAGAGGGACAACAAGGGAACAAACGAAGAAGAACCACGGTGAATAACAAGGGAAGGATAAACATGCTTTTGGAAGAACCAACGGACGGAGATACGAATAATGCACACAAAAGACATGCAAAAGCAGTGCGACCTGGACCGTGTGAGGTCACGATAGTTAATAGGCGACCTCTGGCATCTGGACTGGTGATTTCATTCACTCCTGACGAATGACAAGGCTTGCAGGTGGACCATAATGATGAACTTGTGATTGAAGCTGAGGTAGCAGAGTGTGAGGTCGGACGAGTGTTTATATATAATGGAAGCTCAGTTAACATCATATACCAGGAGTGTCTGGACCAGATGAACTTAAAAATGAAGGTATGGCCTGTAAAAACTCTAATTTACGCTTTTAATGGTGCGCAGGTTATTACGGAGGGCGAGTTGGCACTCCATGTAGCATGGGGAAAAGGCGAGTTAAGAGTAAAGAAGGACTTGAAATTCTTAATTATCAAAGGGAGTTCGGTATATAACGTGGTACTGGGGAGACCTGCCCTTAATGCATTTCAATCATTTACTTCTACTTACCACATGAACATAAAGTATCTGGTAAGTGATAACGTGGGCGAGGTAGTATCTGAGCAACAGGTCGCCAGGTCGTGCTATCAGATGATTGTTCAAAATAGAATACGTGAGGGAAAATTGGAAAGGTCAGGTGACGTACAGAAGGGAATACTCAGTGCCAAGAAGATGAGATAGGAGGAGGAGGACTTTGTTCGCCCTCATGAGGAGCTCATGGAGATTTCGTTAGAAGAAGGTAGGCCAGAATTTACTACCAGGATAGGGACTCAATTGACGGAAATAGTGAAGGAGGAGCTAACAGCTCTACTAAGAGAATTTCGAGACATCTTCGCCTTTGGAGATGAGAATCTTCCAGGAGTTTCTCCTGAGGTCGCAAAACACCATTTAAACGTTGACCCAGAGGCGCGCCTGTACAACAGAAGAGGCGACACTTTGGGGCTGAACTAGATAAGGTGATTGAGGAGGAGGTACAAAAGCTACTTAAATCCAGACACATTAGGCTGATCTAATTCTTGGATTATTTGTCTAACGTGGTGATGATACCAAGACCGAGACATAAGTGGAGGATGTGCATGGATTTTTGAGAAATAAACAAAGCATGACCTAAGGACCATTATCCTCTACCACGTATCGACCAGTTGGTTGATTCAACATCAGCCTGCGAGCTCTTGAGCATGATTGACGCATCATAAGGATATCATCAAATTCCATTAGCGAAAGAAGACCAACCCAAGGTAAGCTTTGTCACCTTGACAGGTACATATTGTTTTGTTTCTATTCCGTTTGGGTTGAAGAATGCAGGCGCGGCCTATCAAAGGTTGGTTGGCAAGATGTTTAGAGACCTGTTGGGGTCTACCATGGAGGTTTATGTAGACAATATGCTAATGAAGAGCAAAAAAGCAAACTCACATGTGGAGGATCTACAAAGGGCCTTTGTTATACTAAAGCAATAAGGTATGCGTCTTAATCCGGATAAGTGTGCATTCATTGTACGATCAGGAAAGTTCTTAGGCTACATGGTGATGAAACGAGGTATCAATGTAAACTCGGAGAAAGTGTGAGATGTTATGGAGATGTCACACCCCCGAACGGTGCGCAATGTGTAGGTACTAACTGGTCAAATTGCAGGCTTAGCCATTTTATTTCCAGGTCGGCAGAGAAGGGTGTACCCTTCTCCAAGACGCTCAAGAAGGGATCCAAGTTTGAGTGGACAAAGGAGACCGCGGAGGCTTTTGATAAGCTTAAGGAGTACCTGGATGAAATTCCATTGCTAACTAAACCAATGTCGGGGGAAGATCTGATTATATATACACACACACACACACACACACACACACACACACACATATATATATATATATATATATATATATATATATATATGTTGGTGAGGTCGCAGTCAGCTCCGTACTTATCAGGGAGGATGGAGGTGTGCAGAAACCCATCTATTATATCACTAAGATGTTAAGAGGAGCCGAATTGAACTACTCGGAGCTGGAGAAAGGCGGATTTGAGTTGATATATACGGCGAGGAAGATCCGACCTTATTTTTTGGGTCATAAGGTTAAGGTACGCACCAACTTAGCTCTTAAGAAAATCTTGACTAACCCTAATGTGTCTGGATGGTTGGTGAAATGGGTAGTTGAGCTCAGCGAATACGATGTGATTTACAAACCAAGGACGACAATCAAGTCTCAGGTATTAGCAGATTTCTTACAAGAGATGGTGCACTCTGCCGAGCAGGAAGAAGAACAGAAAGCATAACTACTACATACAGATGGATCTACTATGGCATCGGGAGTTGGGCTAGGTATCATATTAACTATCCCAGAAGGAGAGAACCTTGATTTTGTGATCAAGCTGGGGTTTAAGGCCTCAAACAAAGAGGTAGATTATGAGGCTGTACTTCAGGGCATAGAGATGGCAAACGATCTAGGAGCACGGAGAATTACTTATACAGACTCGCAACTAGTAGCTTGCCAGTCTGATGGGTCTTTTGAGGTTAAGGAAGAACGTATGTAGGAATACTTGAAGAAACTAAGGGAGGAAGTAATTCAATTTGAGGAGTTCAAGTCGGAACATATACCGCGAGTTGATAATATCCGGGCGGATCAGCTCGCCAAGATGATTGGGGCATTGGGCACTTGTGATACCATAAAGATCACGTTAATGGAATTGGCACATAGTAGTGTGGATAAGGGAAAGGATGTTATGGAGATAAAAGTAAAAGAAGACTTACGGACACCAAGTCGAGAGACTCTCAATAAGGTGGTCGCTGGAGGTATGCAATTATCTACCAAAGAAGCCAAAACAGTGGCAAGGTATTGTTTAATAAATGGGGATCTGTACAAGAGGTCACGTTTCGGTCCATATTTGAAGTTTTTGTCAAATAAAGAAGGATTAGAGGTGTTACGAGAAATAAATGAAGGGTACTATGGTGATCATGCGAAATTTAGAGCACTTTTTGGAATAGCCTTACGAGATGGATTCTTTTGGTCGAGCATGAAGAGTATGGCAGGCGAGCTGGTTATAACTTTTCAAAAATATCAGATGCATGGTCCTATCATTCACGTGCCTGCGGAGGATATGACGGTGATGAGCTCGCCTTGCCCTTTTGCACAATGGGGCATCAACATAGTATGGCCTTTTCCGAGAACACCTTACAAAAAATGACATTTGGGGGTCGCAGTGGACTACTTTACGAAGTGGGTGGAGGCCGAGGCTGTGACGGGTATTGGCAAGCAGGACATCATCGATTTCATTTTTAACAGTATTTTTGCAGGTACGGTGTTCCAATGGTGCTGGTATTGGACAATGGGACACAATTCAATGGACACCTGGTCCAGAAGTGGTGCAAGACAATGGGGATGAAATAGCGATTTGCTTCTGTAGCACATCCTCAAGCTAATGGACAAGTTGAAGTCACTAACTGTATTATTGTGCAGGGAATCAAGTTGCGACTAGAAAAAACAGGGGGACTTTGGCTCGAAGAACTCTCATCCATCTTAAGGGCCTACCGAACAACCCCTCAGACTACAACAGGCGAATCACCTTTTAGCCTAGTTTACGGTATGGAAGCTATCATCCCGGCAGAAATAGTGGGAAGATCACATCGGCTATCAACCTTTAATGATGAATAAAATGAGCATATTTCTAGAGGAGGTATCGAAACAATCAATGAGATACATGATAAGGCTACAACACGGGTGGAAAGATACAAACAGCAAATCCAGGCGGCTTTTAACAAACAAAGTAAAACGAAGGTACTTCCAGGTCGGTAATATTGTCTGGAAGCGAGCTGATGCAATTTATACCACAAGAAGCTGGATCCAAACTGGATAGGACCGTTCAAGGTCACTAAAGTACTACAAGGAAGAGCTTACATACTTGCAGATGCAAAGGGGAAGGCTTTAGTGAGAAGCTGAAATATTTGTCACTTGAAGAAGTATTACGCCTAGCTCTCCGGGCGATGGGCTCATACTTTGCACGCTTCTATATTTACTTATTTATATCCTAGGCTGACGCTTTTATAGGTCGGCAATGAGTGCGAGCTTTTTAGTATTTCTTGATGATGAACGCATTATGAACGCTTTATGAGCGCATTATGAACACAATATGAACGCATTATGAAAGCATGATTATGGCGATGAACGCATACTTATATCCTGGGATATGTTTGACATACATATTCTAGGAAGGTTGGGAGGGGAACATGTTTGATTTACATGTTCTCCTTCTGCTTCTTGAATATGTTTAAATTATACTGTTTATTTGTTCGATCTTGTGCAAAAGCATATTTGATTTAAATGTTTTCTTTTAATTTTGTGTTACCTTGAGCTACGTATTATATATTTGTTGGACTTTGTGGGAACATGTTTTTTCATATCCTTGGGTATGTTTTGACTTACATATTTCGGGATGTTTTGATGGGAGGCATGTTTGATTGTGAGTAGGCTTGATATATATGCTCTTTGCGAGCTCTATGAAATCAATTCAGACTGCCTGGTTTATGTGGAAAGCAGGTTTATTTGAGTCTATGGGTATACATTGGTTCGTATGGCTATCAGTTTTTGCACATTTTTGCAGGTATTTGGCAAGCTTAATATATTGATGCCAGATGACCAAGTTGGTTTACTTAGTTACAGTAACTCGGGGGACTAAGTATAATGTTGGTTACCTCTGCTTTACTCTCATTATGTTTTGGCGACCTACATATCTTATGATTCGCATTATTCACTGTCAAGTATGGTTCCACTTATGGTTTTGGGAATGTTCCCTATAGACATCTTATGGCAGGTTTGCGGTATCATGCAATAAGTCGCACACAACAAATTTCATAAGTATGGAAATCTATGGCAAAACTCAAGTCACAACGGGAAAATAAGTTACTACATACATGGAAATTCAAAGGTTTCATTATAGAGATAGATCGGTAATCATGAAGGATTGCAGTCAGGAACTAGCTCGTCCACAGGGGCTTCTAGCTCGGTACAAGCCCAGCCTTTTGGATCGCCTCACCTTTACAGGTGCTCCACCACTTTGTTGTTATAGGCTGATTCTTGTCACTTTTCCAGAATGAGAAGTAGGGAGCTCGGCGTTTAAGGCCTTCACATCCGGTTCGAACTTGATATTGGTTGCGACGAGTTGAGCCTTGATTCGTGCCACAGCAAAGTCAAACCATTCTTGGGCTCCTTTCCCCATCTTACCTAGAAAGTGGGTTGTGTTCTTGTACGCATTCATTAGCTCGGTCCTATAAGCTTCCGTGAACTTCTTGCCCACTTTGATCCTCAAGAACGTATGGCCTCCTCTATTTATTTGTCTCTATTTCGCAAGAGTCCTTCTAGCTCCATTAGCCACCCTCCCAATCGAGTGACCTCCACTCTCGCGGTTTCCTGCTAGATATTAGTAATGTTTAGCTCCAATTCTTAAGTCCTCAGTTGACGACGAACTTCATCCATCTCTCCTTGCGTTAAGGATAATTGTTGTGTCTGCTTTTTTATTTGAGCTGTCAGCTCACCGCAGGTCTTTTTTAGCCCGTCATCCGTGGTCGCTGATAATAAAATACTCGATAGAGAAGCCATCTAGGATTGCAGCTATATTATGAAATTTATAAGGGATAAGATGAAGTATAAAATTTACAACATGGTATTGTATATATGATATCAAAATAAATCAAGCACCTGCGTCCGCATCTGAATCTCAAGTAGTGATTGGGACTGGTTGGCGTCTTGGCATTGAGCAAGACCTTTTTCTAAGTCTCGGGGACTCGAAGTAGAAGTCTTCTGAGTGCGGCAGCGTTTAGGGTTGGAGGTGTCTGTTGTGAAGGATTTCGCTCGTTAGCTGTTCTTTTTCCTTTTCCATTATTGAGCACATCTCGAAGTGGCATTCGCTCTTCAGGGTCGCCTGGCTCTCCTTGATCATCTCTCGTAGCTAAGGCAAGCTCCACCTCTTGATCGACATCAATGGTAGGAGGTCGCATTGCTGACGTCACTGCCGGGCTTGAATCAGGCCGGAGGGTGGCTCCTTCCTCCAAGCTCGACGACCGTCAGCTAGCAATGATATTCTCTGCGCAAAAAAGGAAGTATACAAGTCTATTTCGATATAAGGATGAAATTAGAGGAATTTAGGATATTTTAGAAGACCTACCGAATTCAGATCTCGTCATTTCCATAGGTCGCTGGGTAAGACCTACAAAGGCGTAGACTCTCTCCCACTCTGTAAGTCCTATCACATCATAGGGGCATTTGCTCCATTCAGAGAGCAGGTCAAAATATTGTTGGTAAAGGGCAGGTTATTTTTTTGGAAAAGGGTGATGTGTCTTGTTCAGGAGTTGAATTTTGCCATTCGGTGAGAAATGGCCAGGTTTCAGTATTGTGGATAAAAAAAAGAATTTATTTCTCTATTCGTGCACTTTAGATGATGGGTTCACCAAAAAGCGCATTTCCTGACGTGAAGAAAGGTATAAAGAACCTTTCTGGTTTTTTATTTGAAAGCAAAAATGGAAAAATCCTGGGTCGGGATATACATCACGGTATGTACACAAAATCACATACCCAACTAGGAATCTAATGGAATTAGGAGTCATTTGAAGCAGGGGGACTCTATACTTATTTGATATGGTAACCAAAAACCAGTGTGAAGGAAATCTGAATCCTGCTCTTAGAAGTTTGTCAAAAAGTGTGATATGATTGGGAGGAAGATGGTCTAGGTCAGTCTGTCCAACTTGAGGATAGACTGGTTTTGCAGTCTCAGGAAGGTTGAGGTTCTTTTCGAATTCCTCAAGATTACTTCGGCCTGGGAGTACCCAGGGGTTTACCGCGGCTATTCTGGTAGCTCGCGGGAGAGGAGGCAGGTCGGCGAGAGTTGAGGGAGGTACTACAGTTACTGGGTTAGGAAGGAAAAAGTCAGAGGTTGAAGGTATTTCTGGTTGCGCTATGGGGATGCCTTCAGTAATTTTTTCAGATAGGGCTCTAGTCTGAGCCTCGAGTTCGGCCCAAGGGTTATCCCCTTCCGAATCATCCGTTAGACCAGGTTGGGATGCAGGTTTGGGTGTAGATGTTTTTCTTTTCCTACTACGTCGTTTAAGAGGGATTTTTACAGAGTTAGTGTCAGATGACATATCTAGGTTTGAGAAATAAGGGTTTGGAGAGTCGGAAGTAGGTGGAGTTATATTAATCATTGATCAATTCAAAAGACAAAAAAGAAGAAAATCACACTCAGCAAAACAACAATTAAAAAGAAAAGTAGAGTAATTACTATAGAGACAAGGGATTGGGGAGACTTACTCATCATCTTGATCGATGAATTTGGTAAAGTTGTTCGTATCTTGTGATTTTTGCAGAAGCTTGAAGATAATTTTTACATAAGGAAAATGGGGTGGTTTTGCTCTTGTTTTGTGTAAATGGGGGTAAGTGAAGGTGAAGAGGTGTTTTGTGTTGGGCGGCGTAAAGATTGAAAAGACATATAAGTTTTTCGATAGGTGGGAAAGTTGGTAGGGTTTTCTGTGGGCCTTTCGTTTTTGCGCCCACATAATTAAATAAAATATGAGGAAAGGAGCTGGTGACGTGTGGCCGACATTGAGCAGAGGTGCATTTAATGATCTTGAATGAGATAGGATGGCTGATGGTTTGCGTCCTTTCAAAGAAGCATGATTCTTTGACTTCCGGTTTAACTCATGATTACATTCTACATGGTTTCCTACCTCAACCAACAAGAATGCGGTGGACTAGCTGATACGGCATCAATATTCACGTCGGCAACATGCAGGTAATTATGTGTATTTGGTAAGCAACCTCATTTTCTATAAGGTGCAATCCTTTTAGAAGGTGGGCGAGCTGTTCTTAAGGACAACGACCTCTCATATAGGAGTGACGAGCTCTTATGAGGAAAGCGCTACTATACCAGCTCGGCACTAAGTGGTAGTTTGGTACTGAGAGCTGGGATTTGTGATTTCCTGGCCTTTTTTGACTAATGCAAGCTATTTTATGGGGTCCCGAAGTTCTAAATCTATGGACAGACTTATTGGCCCATACCTATTTTAGTAATTCAGCGAGAGTTCTCATATCTTTGAAAACTTAATAACATACATGAGAAATCCTAATTATGAGGCGGTCGCTTTTTATGAAATTATACCTTTAATAGGAGAAAGGAACCCTAGATTTGGAATATTTTTTTTATTATATAAAGAGGACGCATGCCTCATTTTTTTCTCTAAGTTGATTATATATCATACGTTTAGCTCTCGCATCTAACTTGATCGCTTTCTGACTTAAGCATCGCGGAGTGCCTACGCCGGGACCGCCCGCTGCCCGGTTTAGGTTTTGTTTTGCAAGATCTATCAGGTTGTCAGGAGTTCCTAAGAGATTAATCAGGTCGCTGACTACGTCAAGGTCATTAATTTCTATTTTTGAAGCACCAGTCTTTTTGTCGAATCACTCACCAATTCAAAATACTTGATTTGCTCCTATTATAATTTTGTTAATAAATAATAATTTAGATTTAGTAAATTTGTGTAATTAATCCAAACTTCCATTTCAATAAAACCATATATTGACTGAATTGTAGTTTGGTCAAATCGAACCTGAGCTGAGAAAACTTCAATTCGATTCAGATTTCGTGTGATTGATTTTGAATTATAGTTCCCAGTGTATAAATGCCTAATTCTTTTCTCCCGAAATTTACAGTAAAAAAGAAGAAGAAAATGGAAGTAAAAATGAAAAAATATCTTGTCTTCATTTTCCTTTGTCTTTTCAGTAATGTTTTTACATCATCAACCTCTGCAAATTCCGTCTACGACTCACTTTTCCGGTGCTTTGCAAAAGACAAGATTCCAAAGGACCAAATTGCAAAAATCCTATACAGCCCCCAAAACCCTTCCTTCACAAACGTCCTCAACTCCTATGTCCGTAATCGCCGCTTCAACGTCTCCACCACTCCCAAGCCCAACACCATCATCACCCCCACGGAGGAGGTCCACGTCAGCGCCGCCGTCAAATGCGCCAAGCAACTCAAAATCCAACTCAAAATCCGCAGCGGTGGCCACGATTACGAAGGCCTTTCGTACGTATCTAACGATCAGAACAATTTCGTCGTCCTCGACACGTTCAATTTCAGGTCCATCAACGTCAGCGTGGAGGATGAGTCGGCCTGGGTACAATCCGGCGCATTGCTCGGCGAACTGTACTACCGGATCTCGGAGAAGAGCAACCTGCTCGGGTTCCCCGCCGGCGTTTGCCCCACCGTCGGAATCGGCGGACACATCAGCGGCGCCGGGTACGGCAACATGATACGGAAATACGGCGTCACCGTCGACCACGTGGTCGACGCTAGGATCGTCGACGCTAACGGCCGTGTCTTGGACCGGAGATCAATGGGAGAGGATCTGTTCTGGGCGATCCGAGGCGGCGGAGGTGCCAGTTTTGGCGTCATTTTAGCGTACAAGATAAAGCTTGTACCTGTCCCGCCAAAGGTCACCGTTTTCAATGTGAAGAAATTAGTCGACCAAAATGCGATTGGCGCTGTTTATAAATATCAGCAAATTGTGGACAAAATGGACAACGATTTGTTCATTAGGGTTCTTTTACAACCGATACCCGTGAACAAAACAAGGAGCGTTAGCGCTACGTTTAAAGGCCTGTTCCTCGGTGAGCCCGACAGGCTTTTGTCGATAACCGATGCCCAATTCCCCGAATTGGGCTTGAAAAAGGCTGATTGCTTGGAAAAGCGGTGGATCGATTCGGTTCTTCACTGGGCTAATTTCGACAACACMACATCTCCAAGRGTGTTGCWGAACCGGACTCCTYATTCYGTTWARTTCCTGAAACGYAAATCGGATTACGTGAAAAGCCCGATTTCCAAATCGGGTCTGCAAAGCCTTTTTAATAAAATGGTCGAGTTTGAGAAAGTTGGTCTCGTGTTTAATTCATATGGTGGGGTAATGAATGAGATTCCGGAGTCGGCTACGCCATTTCCTCATAGAGCTGGTAATTTATTTAAAATCCAATATTCGGTGAGCTGGAAAGAAGAAGGCCAAGAAGCTGACAAGAATTACATTCAGCAGATTAGAGACTTGTATGATTTCATGACACCTTTTGTTTCGAAGAATCCTAGAGAATCGTATCTTAATTACCGGGACTTGGACATTGGCGTCGTTAACAACTCCATACATGGTTACGATCAAGGAAAGGTTTATGGATTGAAATATTTCAAGAATAATTTTTATAGGTTGGTAAAAATCAAAACTAAGGTTGATCCGGATAATGTTTTCAGGAACGAACAAAGCATCCCTGTATTACCTAGCCTTCGCAAGACGAATAGTATGACCTTATAACCTAGCCTTCGCAAGACGAATAGTATGACCTTATAGGGGCTCACACCTGGTGCAACTCATATATTTCTTGTAGTCTATTGTCTACTAGATTGATTGCTAAAATATATCAATAAATTCTGGTATACAATAATTTGTCAGTTTATGAAGGTATGTTACGATTTGTCTGTGTTTATCATGAATATTTGTTCACCTTGCAACAAATAAACGAGTCCAATCAAAAAAAAAAGAATAATAAATTAAAAAAACCTCTTGGAGTTTCAGTCTCATATAAAATTGCTGTTATTCTTTTTCAAGTTTTCAGTAAAAATCCAGAGAATTTTATTAATATGCTTCCGCTTTATATTTTTTTTATTTTTATTTATGGGTACTTCAACTGCATTTAAATTTTGAAGTGATTTAATTCTTGCCCAAGTTCTGAAGTGGTTGCAATCTAGACATTATCTAAAGGAAAATAAAGTTACGACAACTTTTGATCATAGTTATCTATCTATCTATCTATATATATATAAAAAGTACCGTGTATATGAGACAATGAAAGTCATTTTTGTTGATTTTTTATCGGCGTTTTTAAAAAAAATAAAATACCACAGTTACAATAGTTGACTTTTCAACATGGGTTGAAATTGCATGCGTGGAATTTCTGAGGATTAATTGTAACTTAAAAATACGGTCTCAATTTTCTTGCTGTACAAATCAACGCGAAACCACCTTTTTCCAGCTCGTAATACTTCAACTCAGCTTCCCGTAACATCCTGCTAATGTAATAGATAGGCCTTTGTGTGCCCGCCTCTTCTCTGATCAACACCGAACTCACTGCGACCTCTCCCACCGATATGTATAGGAACATGTCCTCTCCAGGCATTGGCTTAGTCAACAGTGGTATCTCAGCCAAGTACTTCTTTAGCTCCTCAAACGCATTCGCAGCTTCTTTCATCCACTCAAACTTAGATCCTTTCCGAAGTGCCCTAAAAAACGGAACACCCCTCTCCACCGACCTAGAATAAAACGACTCAGACCCGCCACGCGACCTGTAAGTACCTGCACATCACGTACCGTGCGGGGATGTGGCATCTCTAAAACAGCTCGTACTTTCTCTGGATTGACTTCAATTCCTCTCTTTGTTACCATATAACCCAAAAATTTCCCAAACCACACATCAAACGCACACCTCTTCGAATTAAGCTTCATCCCATATTGTCTTAGTATAACAAATATTTTTCTTAAGTCTTCCACATGGGATTCAACTTTCTTACTTTTAACCAGCATATCATCGACATAAACCTCCATAGTGGTCCCCAACAGATCCTTGAACATCCGATCCACCAATCTTTGATAGGTCGCTCCATCATTCTTCAGCCCAAAGGGCATGGACACAAAACAGTACGTCCCTATCGAAGTGACGAAACTCACCTTGGGTTGATCCTCCTTTGCAAGGGGTATTTGGTGATACCCCTGTGAAGCGTCCATCATGCTCAATAGCTCGCATCCTAAAGTTGAATCAACCAGCTGATCAATTCGCGGTAAAGGATAATGATCCTTTGGACAAGCTTTATTTAGATCGCGAAAATCTACACACATCCTCCATTTTTGGGCCGGCTTTGGCACCATCACAACATTAGACAAATACTCAGGGAATTGAATTTCCCTTATATGATCCGCCTTCAGCAATTTTTGCACTTCTTCCCCAATTACCTTATCCAACTCTGGCCCAAAATGCCTCCTCTTCTGCTTCACCGACTTTGCCTCCGGGTCCGCATTCAAATGATATTGCGCGACCTCTGGGGACACCTGTGTTAACTCTCCATCCCCAAATCCCTGTTGCAGTTGTCTCGCGACCTGATCCTGGGTCGGATCACTTGGTGGTGGTGGAGGCAATGGTCGCCCCTGCTCCTTCGGCTCCCTATCCGTGTAAATTACTCCCTTCAGATGTCCCGCTTTTATGAGTCTTTCTATCTCCTCCTCGAGATGCCTGCAACTTTCAGTGAAGTGCCCATAGTTATTGTGGAATAAACAGAAAGAATTAGTCTTGGGGTGAGTAGGAATCGGCGTGCGATCTTCTGGCCACTTTATAGCATTGGGTATCAGACGTTCCATAATAGTGAACACCTTAGCTTGCGGGTAGGCCAATGGTGTAAAATCTTCACTTCTCCAATCTCGCATGTCTACCTCCGATTTTTTGCTAACTAGAGGACTCGGAGTCAAGAGCCCGCGTACTATCCTTCTTGGCTCTCTCCTTAACTCCCTTCTGGACATATTGTCTCCTGTATCCACGACCTCCCTGCCAAAACGCGCCCGATGTTCTTCCTCAGCTTCCTCCACCTGTATGAACTTATGGCATCTTGCCAAAACCTCATCATACATCCAGGCCTCCTTTTTGACCAAGGATTTACGTAAGTTCTCCCTCCTTAATCCCTGGTGTAGAGCTCCAGCCTTCATCTCATCAGTAGCAACAGGTACCTCCAGAGTGGCGCTAGTAAACCTGTTAACATATTTTTTCAGTGTCTCATTAGGTCGCTGTACCATAGTAAAAAGCGACTGTGCTGTCTTCACACTCTGCCTCATGCTGGAAAACTGCTTCAGAAAAGTAGCTCGCAACACCTGATAACTGGTAATTTTTCCTCGCAACAACTGATAGAACCAGTTTTGTGCAATTTCTCTTAAAGTAGATACAAAGGCCCGACATGCCATAGCATCCGTGTAGTTATGTAACATCCTCGCCTTCTCGAAAAGCTGTAAATGCTCAACTGGATCCGTCGTTCCCTGATATTGAAACTCTAACGCCTTATACCCTTTAGGCACTGCGGCCTGCAACATATCATCTGAGAAGGGATGTCTCTCCTTTCCGTTGAACTTCTCTCCGTCTACTCGCTTTTGTAATTTTAGCATGGACTCCTGCAGATCTCTAAAAGCCTTATTTTCTGGCCCCACCTCGTTCTCACCATTTCCTTCATTGTACCCACTACGACGCTTCCGGGTTTTATCTCGAGATTCACTATCTGTACTTGAAGTTTGGGTTCCGCTCTCACTAGTATGCTTTCCGTGTCGGCAACCTCTACGCCTGTAATGGCTCCGCTCCCTTTCCTCTCCGCTTATGAGTATGAGAATCTATAGATGAGGTAGAACTATAAGTGTCTTCATACTTTCGCTTACTCCGACCTTTCCTTCCTTGAGAAGGTCTCTTAGACAGAGACCTCTCGTTTTGTTTTGCCTTCCTGGTTGCCGACCCCTCTACTTGCTCGCTGTCTAGTCCAGCGCCCTTCTCTTTCAGAGTACCCAGCTCGCCTTCCAGGTACTTGTTCAACTCTTCCATCTTCTCCAGAGGTACGAAATCCATAAGTCCCTCTATGAATCCTTTGTTAATTTGGCAGGGCTTATCTTTGGGCATATCCTTCCATTCATTTGTTCCTATGTGAATCGCTTTCTGCGCTACCACCTCCGGCGTCTTCGCCTCCAAATCTTCTGCCGGTCCTTTCCCGTCACGCCGCTTTGGAGAGGGCGGCGGTGTGCTACCCATACCCTGAATCGTTGGGTCCGCCTGAGAAGGCGTTCGCCCGTCTTTTATTGCCTCCTCTTCATTGATATCCGTCGCTCTGTTCTTCTTCTTTGGTTTGTTCGATCCAGAACCATAGTGTAGGGTTCTGGGTAATATATTGCTATCCTTAATGATTCGTCTACGAGGTTTCTCACGCCTTTCGCTCAAGGACTCGATGTCTCTCTTTCCCACAGACGACGCCACTTGATAAATTCAAATCGATTGGTTACCAAGAATATGAGGTACTAACCTCAAATATGAGATTAGCGACTTGAAACAGCTTCCGTATACGTCACAGCGATCTGCTAAACCCCCAAATATCCTCCTGGCGACCTAGCTGGTCCTGCAAAACAGCACCTTCAAGCGGGTCGGAGTTCAGACCCGCGAAGGCCCTCCGAGGCTTAAGTCAAAAGCAAGTTGTAGCTCAAAAAAATACTTCAAGTACAACCAAGACAAAATACGATACACACAACTTCAACTTTAACCCCTTTTATAGAGATAAGAGAAGCATTCCCCAAGTCAAGGGTTTCCTTCTCCCATCACAATTCCATAAATACCACAATACTACAACCAACTCAGAATTAGGATTCCTCCTATATGCTAAGTTCCCATAAATAATAAATCTCTTACCGTAATAGGCTTGGGCCTATTTATTCTTTCCATATGGTCCGCCAGGACTCCATAAACCATTCACATTAAGCCCACATGCTTGATAGTCATAAAGCCCATAATCGAGCTCAAACACTACACAGAACATAAGAGGTCGCGACCTTATATGGGAACTCATCCTCATACTCCAAGTCGCTACTCTATTAACCAGCTCGCCCACTTCTCCAAAGAAACTATTCAGCTCGCTCACCTCCCGAAAGAACATCTTTTCCAGGAAATGAGGTCGCTTACCACAAATACCCTCATATATCAAATAATATTACGTATGGACATTTTGGTCCGTATCACCGTGAATAAATTTCTTGTAGTAATATAAAAGAAAAGAAAAAAAAATAATAGACTATAGAGATCGATTTTTTGAATAAAAAATAAAGGTAAAGAAAAATAAATAAGGGGCTATATCTTTATGGATCAGAAGATTTTTATTAAAAAAAATGAAAGAATAAAAGAAATAAGAAATAAGAAATAAGAAGCTATTTATAGGGATCGAATTTTTTCTTAATAAATAAAAGGAAAGAGAAAAAGAATTAATGGACTATGAGATTTGAACTGTGAAAAGTTTTGGTAAAATAAATAAAATGAAAGAGAGAAAAACTTAAAAAATAAGGGGTTGTGATAGGTTTTGGCAAAACAAAATAAAATGAAAGAGAAAAAAGATTAAGAAATAATAAAAGAAAATATAAAAAGGCTTAAGAAATTAAGGGGTGGTAAGGTTAGAACCAAAACCTTTTGACAATCACTACACCAACTTAAACACATGTAAATTGGGGAGGCCGTTTATAATTATACCAAATAAATCAAATAATCACATATGGTAATAAGGGTTTTGAAAATTTTTGGGGAGACCGTGGACCCCTCATACCAGGATGTAGATCCGCCCTTGAGTGTAGATTGATGATAGTATTTAACTTTTAAAAAAAAGTTCAAAAATGATAATTAATCAAGAAAGAAGTAAAATAGAAAAGTATCATTAATTCTTTCTTTATAATGTAGAATTGACATTTGATTCTCAATTAATAATATAAAATGATATTTTTCTAAAACCCGACAGATAAACAAGACGGATGAAATACAAAATTTCGGATCACTCGAAATACATAACTTCGGACTACTCAAATTCTGCAGCTCGTTCCATTTTAATTGTTGTACATCCATTATCAACCCGAACAACTAGTCATGAGGAGAGATTTTAAGATTTTACTACTTTTATTCTATTATAATTTCGAAATGATTCACTGTTGAAAAAAAAGGGGGAAAGTTGTATATATATATATACAAGAAGTATTCTTGAAAGCAGAAAATTTGATACGTATTATGTATAAGTATTTACGGTGATCGAAATTTTAAAGTGACCTAATTCTTACCTAAGTTACTGAATTGATAGCCAATTAGACACCATCTAAAGCAAAACAATCTTTTGACAAAAAGATAAGTCTATTAAACATTCGGAAAGGCAGAATGACAACTTTTGATCATAGTTATTGCTTCCTAAAAGCATTTTTGATTAGTTACAAATTATGCCTATAGTTCCTTTTGCAGGATTACTTTGAGTGCTAATCCTTTCGCTTCTTTTAATGGTCTTTCACAAACTTTGAACCCTACTAATTATTGTGTTTCGTATAATTGGCCTTCTTTTTTTACCCATTATAGTAACCAATACAGAATACACCAAATTGTGTTATGCATGTGGACATATGCTTTGAATGTCACGCTCCCTAAAATTAATGTTAGGACACGTTCAATTTGGAACAAATCCAAATCTTTTGATCCTTTCGGGTGTTATAATATACTAAAAGCATATATAATTCTTGTGTCTATTTACGAGGATGTTTTGTGAAATGTATGATAATAAATTATTTGTGCAAAAAAAATAAAAATATTCCTCATTAATGCAATTAAAGAAAACTATGGACTATTTGATGTTTTATTATTATTAAAAAAATTGGCTAAATCTCTTTTTGAGTTAATTTGAGCCTGTTTGGGCTTCTATTTATGGGAATTTTGAATTCTAATATTTTTGAATCACTTGCTGTTCAAAATTTTGTGAATAATAAAAATTCTTGTTTGATGGATTTATAATTTTTTACTTTAATTGTCAAATCATGTATAAAAAGTGAATGATAAAATATATTATATTATATTATAAGTCGAATTATGTTTTGTGAATAGTACAAATTCTTGTTTGTTATAGGATACACAATTCTTTACTGATGACAAATCATGTCTGAAAAGAGATAAAAATATTATTGTATTATGATTTATGTCAAATTATGTATAAAAATGTGAATGATAATTTAGTATAATAATATGTTTCGTAATATTTAACTATATATATTATAAATTAGATTAAATTTAAAAATTATTAATTGAATATTTAGTTTTTAATTTAAAAAAAATCGAATACACGACATCCCCGAAATATCAATAGGGTATCTCTAAGGCAAACATTGTCTTTGAGACTCCATGATAGACATAATAACTCACCAAAGAAAAATTAATTTTTAATAACAAATCAAAGAGAGATTTGATAACACATGTGCTATGTACTTATTTTCTAATTATGCATTAGAGTCGATTAATTCTATTTATACTCTGTCCACGCCATTCCAAACTTGAATCACTAAAATATCAACCGAGCAAAAATGTACCTTTAAGCATTGGAATTGCTCTATCATGATACTCAATGTACAATAATAGCATCAAATAAAATAGAAAAATAAAGTGAAATAAGGATTAGTTAATTAGATAGGTGATTCTCTGTGACAAATATATATTCTGTCTTGTTCGATCTTGTTTCTTTTCCCACAGCACCCAAGGCTAAGAGGCTAGAAGGAAACGTACAATTTTCGTCAGGGAAGAAAATAGTCTTTAAGCAACAAAATAATTTGGCCATTAGAAGGCAAGAAATGTGCAATCCGATACAAAAAAAGCTGAAACTTGTAGTCAAATTGTTGTCAATGGCTTAATATCCCATCATTCCCTCCCAGGACCTACACAGAATTTATTCTAATCCTAAACTTGACGTCCGCATCAAGTCATCGTAACTCATCAGTAATGAGACCATAAATAGCTCCCCCTCTCTCCAACTCTCCTCACACTCACACACACAACAAAAACATCATGAGATCTCCAAACTCTTTCATTCTAATTACTTTTACCATAACAACAATAATCCTCTTATTTACTTCATTGTCTCGTTCCCAACCAATCCAACCATCGTTATTCTACCAATGCATTACTCAAAACTCCGATTCCCCAGTCCCATCCTCCACCTTTTATGCTCCCAACATTAACAAAACCTCATTTACCTCACTCCTCAACTCCACTGCTCAAAACCTCCGATGCTTAGTCCCTTCCATCCCCAAACCTCAACTCATCTTCACCCCACTAACCGAAAGCCACGTCCAAGCCGCCGTCATTTGCGCCAAGCAGCAAAAAACCCACATCCGGGTCCGAAGCGGGGGCCATGACTATGAAGGCCTATCTTACATCTCCGTAGCCGAAGAACCATTCATCATCGTTGACCTATCCAGACTCCGATCCATCACCGTCGACATCCAGGATAACAGCGCGTGGGCCCAGTCCGGGGCCACCATCGGCGAGCTGTACTACCGAATCTGGCAGAAGAGCAAGACGCACGGCTTCCCAGCCGGGCTCTGCACCAGCTTAGGAATCGGTGGGCACATCACCGGAGGCGGGTACGGGCCCATGATGAGGAAATACGGGCTCGCGGCCGATAATGCGATCGACGCACGAATCGTCGACGCTCAGGGAAGGGTTCTCGATAGGCAGTCGATGGGCGAAGACCTTTTCTGGGCGATCAGGGGCGGCGGTGGGGGTAATTTCGGAATTATCACAGCCTGGAAAGTGCGTTTGGTTCCTGTCCCGCAGACGGTCACGGTGTTTTCGGTTCCGAAAACCTTGGAACAGGGCGCGACCAGGATTTTGTACAAATGGCAACAAGCCGCCGAAAAAATCGACGAGGATCTTTTCATAAGAGTCATCATACAGAAAGGTCAGAACACTGTGATGACCGTTTACAACGCTCTGTTTCTAGGCCGAGCGGAGCGGCTACTCGATGTGATGGGCCATAGTTTTCCCGCGCTGGGGTTGGCCGGAAAGGATTGCACTGAGATGAGCTGGATCGAGTCGGTGATGTACATAGCGGGATACGCGCCGAATACACCACCCGAGGTTTTGCTCCAAGGGAAGCCTCTGTTCAGGAACTATTTCAAGGCGAAATCGGATTTTGTACGGGAGCCCGTTCCGGAAGAAGGGCTTAAAGGGCTGTGGCGGCGGATTATGGAAGAGGACTCGCCGCTGGTGATATTTAATCCTTACGGAGGGATGATGAGTAAGATTCCGGAATGCGAGACCCCTTTTCCTCATAGGGAAGGTGTTTTGTATAAAATACAGTACCTATCGCTTTGGAGCGACGGGGAAAAAGAATCAAGAGATAAGCACGTGGGGTGGATTAGGAGGCTGTATGAGTACATGGCTGATTATGTTTCTATGTTCCCGAGGGAAGCATATGTGAATTACAGGGATCTTGATTTGGGGACTAATACGAATTGTTCGAGTTCGAGTTTCATTGAGGCCAGTGTGTGGGGTACAAAGTATTACAAAGGCAATTTTATTAGGCTTGTCAAGGTGAAGACCAAGTTTGATCCTGAGAATTTCTTCAGGAATGAACAGAGCATTCCAACTCTTCCGGTGATGGATGAGGGCACAAGGGAGAGTTCGGTTCACTGAAATACATGTGTATGATATTCTGCGTGTTTGAGGTTCTATAAGTTTGCTTGGGCCTCGTAGATTTTTTAATTTTTTTTCTTAAACTAAATATTGGATGGTGCAATGGGAATTGAACAGGGTTATGGGTTTGGACTTGAGAGTCCTAACCATTTGATCAACGGTCAATTCCCGTTGGAGCCTCGTGGTTTGCGATATCAATGTTTGGCATGTAATTTTTAGTCTATGAAGCACTGATACGGGTACGGGACACGGGTACAATACGGATACGGGGATACATTATTTTTTAAAAACTTAAGGATACGGGTACGTTATATATATATATATAACACTAATTACAATTCAATAAAACAAACAAACAAAATTCCAATCATATAAAACTGAAATCTCAAAATATCAAAGTCAAAATATGAACAAATCAAAATTATTTTAAAAAATCATAGCAACAAGTTTCATAATTGAACTCAAGATAACACCAAAATAGTAAATAAAGTTTCACCATCACAATTAAATAGGAATCGTACTAATCTCATCTCCACCATTGCCATCATCAGTAAAAAGTATAGCTTCAATCTCTGGTTTATCAAGAGATAAGTTTGCAACCTCAAGAACTCCAGCACCCTCAAAAGGATCCCATTCATCTCCTCCAATATCCCACATCTTGGTCTCTCCTGAATTGTAAAACTCACTTTTTCTTGATAAAAGACGAAGATTTGTATGTACATATACTAGATCTTCAGCCCTTTTGGATTAATTTTATTCCTTCTCATAGAATGAATAAAGGAATATGTACTCCAATTACGTTCTGAGCAAGAAGAAGAACAAGGTTGACCAAGAAGTTTCAAAGCTAGGTTTTGAAGTAAAGGCGTTGAAGCCCCATGTACTATCCACCAAGCTTTTGGATCTAACTTACCCCTGTCATCCAACGAGTCATAATTACCAAATACATCCAAGCAACCTGAGAATCTTGCAAATTCCAAATTAGCACTGGTTCTATCTTCACTGTTTGGAAAGTATCTCTTAAAGCACTTGTTTCTTTCATCCGAAATCTCAATATCCCTATGAGGAGCAAGTCGATTTGTACCACCCTCGAGCCATTCTTTATTATAGTACCTATATGATAAATAAATAAATATTAGAAAAAAAATAATGATTATCGACCTAAGCAAGCATATAGAATTACCTTGGGTTGAGAGAATGAGCCATGCAATGGAGTGGCGTGCAATTCTTTGACCATCTATCAATGAGTATTGAATTGACAACACTATAGAAAGCCGAATCTTGATTATCCTCTTTTATTTCATGCTTATATATTGCTTTCCTCACTTGATCAATCATTGTATCCCACATGTCATAAACTAAATGAAGAGTGGGTTTATCCGTGTCGCACTTCCGAAGCATTTCATAAATAGGTCTTGTAAACTCAACAATATAACCAATTTTGTCCCACCATAAATCATTCAAAATTAGTTCTTTCACTGTAGCTGCTTTTCCCACATCATCCTCTCTGTAAGAACTCCACCGTTCACTAATTACCAGACTTTGAAGACCACGGTTAATGAGTTTGAATCTTTTTAACATCATAATGACAGAAGCAAACCTCGTATCGGCAACAGCAAGTAACTTCAAAGGAACAAACTCATTAAACATAGCTAATCTCATTGAATGATTCATGATAAAATTTCTAATGTACGAAACATCATCAGCAGCTTCAGTGATCCAATGACACTCTGAATAAATAATCTCATTCCTTTGAGTATTTCTAGTCGCACAAATATTCTTTAAAGCAAGATTTAACGTATGTACTACACATGGAGTCCAAAAAATATGAGGGTAATCAATCTCAACAAGCATACCAGCAGCTTTGCAAACAYGAGCATTATCAGTAATAATTTGAARRACATTTTGTGGCCCGACCTCCGAGATTGTATTACTGATCAACTCTGCTATATAATGTTTATCTTTGTACTCATTTGACCCATCAACTGCCTTCAAAAACATCGGACCTCCTTCAGAAGTAGCCATAAAATTAATCAGAGGTCTTCTTTGTGGATCAGTCCACCCATCAGTGACAATACTCACACCCTTTTCAGACCATGTTGCTTTGATTGGCTGCAGTAATCTCTCAATATGTGCTCTCTCCTTTTGCAATAGTTTGGTTCTCAAGGCATTATATCCTGGGGGAAGAAACCCAGAAATCAGATTACTCGCCGCATAACTATATGAACATATATAATAAGGATTCCGAGCAAAGTGAAATGGAAGGCCGGCCGAATAAAACATCCTTGCAATGTCACTTTTCAAATGCTCTCGTGAGTCAAGATTAAATGCTTTTTCTAAATTTCCAAGCTTTCATTTTCTCAAGCCAAGAGAATCGGCCGAATTAGGAGGTAAAAGAACTTCTTTTGGCTTTGACAGTTCTTCCGCCACTCTATTCAATCGATTCAATTCAGTAAGGTACTCTGAAGTTACCTTAGTACATGCGCGAATTCCTTGACCGAACACTTTCATAAATGAGCTTTTACTCTAGAGTAAGAACCCATAAAAGACAATTGACAGAAATTACAACTCCATTTCTTATTTCCACCACCACCATCCGGTCTGTGTTCTAATGTAGTCACGTACTCCCATAGAGGATTATTTTCATCACGAGTTTCTCCTGATGTAGCATATTTACTTATTGAAGATGAACTCGAGGACATAATATGTAACCTGAAAATTAAAATTGAACTAATTAATTCACATCCTGATCATAATAATTCAAATTACAAAATAAGTTAAATAATTCAAAGTACAATCACAACTATTAAAAAATATAGAGATTCAGTAAATCAATTTGGAGCTATTAAAATAACTCTTTTTAATATTATTTAGTGTGGCACTACTTTAACAAAATAGACTCAGTGAAAGAAGGTTGCCAAAGATTAACTAATTTCCGTGTGTTCCATATTTGTTTTGCATCTGCTGCCTCCTGTTACTCTCTATTTTCACATTATTCGGTTTCATGGAATGCATAACATAATTGGATAAAGCTTTTTTCCTTCAAATATTTTTTTTTTCTAATGATTTGTGAAAGGGGTCCTAAAATAATTATTTGAGTCTTTATTCATCTTATCCCACTACCATCTAATTCTATACATCTAATTCTATACGTAGCCATAGATATTAATTGTTCCCACTGTATTTATTGTTCCCACTACAACCTTTGATGACAAAAGAAAAAAGACGTTACCATCTCATTCTATACTAGGCATAAAGTAGGTATTAATGGTTCCCACTACAACCTATGATGACAAAAAAAAAAACAAACGACAAGACATGAAGCAGGTGTTTATTGTTTTAAAGTTAAATTTCTTCTTCCAATTTATTGCTTGCCAACTTGCACATCATATCAAGTGGCTTAGAAAAGACCAACGCATATAAAGATGAATAAAATAAATAAAACCCACCTTTTCTTTTACTCTCTAATGTTTACATCTTCTTCGTCTGTTTCAAGCTTCTGTTTTTTTTTTTCCTTCCCCTTTCACCACAACACATACATGATACATGGAGTCAGAATGTTTCAAGCTTCTGTTTTTTTTTTTCCTTCCCCTTTCACCACAACACATACATGATACATGGAGTCAAAGTACATATATATTAAAGGGTGATTAATTATAATAGAACATACCTGATGGAAGAGTTACTATCTGGTAAATATGAAAAACACAAAGAAGAATCGATTTCAAAATCGATTTTGTCACAGTTGTGGAATGCGGATATGTTGCCAAGATTGGTAAATTTGCATTTTTTTTTGTTTTTTTAGTAGAGTTTTAGATTTGCTCAATAGAAAAATCGATGTATTTTTTATTTTTTTAGTAGAGTTTTAGATTTGCTCAATAGAAGTATAAATGGATACGGAACTTTTGTGTTTATTATTGATGAATAAAACTCATTTTCTCTCGGATACGAGTCTCATCCGTGTCCTTTTTTTATTTTTTTTTCCCTGAAATTCAGATACTTTTAAGGTACGTATGGAAACGTATCCATAACGTTCCCGTATCCAAAGCGTACCCGACACCGGTACGTCACTCTCACCAACGTGTCGGTGCTTCACAGCTTTTAGTATTTACTCTTCGTCTAATTGATCATTTTAGGAAAATTAAAAAAAGATGAAAATGTTATAATTATATATATTAAATAATTATAATATCTTTTTTTATAAAATTTAAAAGTATAAAATAATAAAATGAGAAGTAAATTAGTAAAGTAATATTTATTTCATATTGAAAAATAAAAGATAATGTTAATTTTTCATTGAAAATATAAATATGATAAATAAAATATGATAAAATAATTTTTAAAATACAATAAATAGAACGGCACTGCTAAAATATAGAATTCGTCCATTAATTTTTTGAACTTGACAAAAATGGTCCACTAAATACAGGGGTGATAAATTTAGTCCACCAATTAAATTTTTGTCGCACGTTTAGTCCGATTTTGGGGATTTTGACCAAGACAGTCGGTCAAAATCCAAGTAGTTGCAAATTTAGTCCAACAATTAAGTTTTTATTGCATATTTAGTCCAGATTTTTGTTGCAAATCTAGTCCACCAATTAAATTTGGATTAAAAGTACGACAAATATTTAATTGGTGGACTAAATTTACCACCCCTGTATTTAGTGGAACATTTTTGCCAAATCCAAAAAGTTAATGGACGAATTTTATATTTTATCCCACATGATACTATTTTCTGTCTTGCATTGCACTCTGTTTAACATGCTCAAGATTTGTATTATGTGTTGTAACTTCATACTCACTTCATCTCAAAATAAGTCTTGCTTTAGAAGATTTCATATAAATAAAGAAATTTTACTAAATAACTAATCTGTTTTTATTTATTAGGGAAAAAAAATCTTTGCCACCTGTACTTGTAGCGTTTTTATGTTTTGCAACCTAATATTTTTTTTGTTATTATTAACAACCCAAAGTATGCGGGCTTTACTCTTTGCAACCTTCAGGTTATTTTTCATTCAAAAAATGGTTGAATCGAAGCACGTAAACCTCATAAAAACGCTACAAGTACAAGTGGTAAAGAGTTTTTTTCCCTATTTATTATAGGGGTAGTTTTGGATGTTTTAGGCCAAGAATATCTTGAATTAGAATAGTTCTGGATGTTTTAAGCCAAGAATATCTTGAATTAGAAAACTGTGTATTTTTTATCAACAACACTTATTCTATAGATATTGGAATATTAACTTTAGTAATAATAAATGCAGCACCAAAAACACCTTGAGTTTTTAAAGATGCTTATCTTAGAAATGAATAGCAAACCTAAAATAGCCCTTATATGGTTGATAAATGTAATCCTTCATGTCTTAGATTAGTTAGAAAAGTAATTTTATTTTTGATTCGAATACTAAAATTGTAAACATGATTTCTTCTTCCTTTATTTTATATTCTCACACTTATTTTGATTTCGATTTAAATATTAACTAAACTTCTTATATGTTTGGACAGGATGAACAATAGATTAACTTGTAACTGAGTATTAGTTAATTTATATTATTCTACGTTTTTCATGCTCTTTGCTTGTGCTTATATCAGTTTTATTGATGATTCCGGTTATTAATTAGGATTTGTTCTTTACTTTTAATCAAATGAAGCGAAATAGTGTAAGAATACACAATAGTAGAAGGAGCTGAATGAAATCCTAGATATTGGTTGACATAAATCCTCCGAACCTAATGGGGAAATTCAATTGTTCGCATTGCTATCTTGGGGTTTTTAATGAGGATGATATTCTTATTAATCAATCTTCGCACTTTATTTTGAGTGTAATTTTTTAACCGCCAGTGTACGTTGTAGATGTAATACATGATGAGTAAGACCGTATTTCACAAGAACCAAATTAATTTTAAAATTGACAAGTAATAGAATATGGATAATGTATTTATATCTAAACGAAATAGAGAGTATGATTTGAGTTTTGTGTTGTAACAAACGACGAAATCATATAAACTAAATCACAATTCATCAAGAATAATATCAAATAGCTCATAATTAACAAAATTTAATAATAAGAAGATATTCTGGGGTTTGGGAGCCAATGAATTATCTATGTAAAACCTTTTCAATCAACCAAGTATTGTTTGTGATTCAACACTATAAGTCAATAACAATTGTAGTTTAGTCCTCTTCTCAAAGTGATTAAACTATAGATTATAAGTATGAAACAATATGTACGTTTGAAATCACATTTAGAACTTCAAATTTTTTTAAAGATTTAAGAGACTTCACTATTAACCTCAAATCTCTCGATCTTATTGATTAGAGTGTTTCGTGTTTGAAAGTCTGTTGATAAATATAATCTCTCTATTTGATTTATCAAACTCAATAAAAGGTTGTCAAGCAATTACAACTATCAATTAAAAGAGTCTGTCAATCAATTATGAAGCAATGAATTACAAAAAAAAAAAAAAAGTAAATTGATCATACTTAATTGAAAGAAATATCAAAACATCAATTCTTCATTGTTTGGAAACCCCAAAATATGATGATATTAGTTAGATGTAATCAAATATTTATCTAGACAATTCATCGAATACTTTATATTCATAAGAAAACTAAAAAATAGATAAAACCATAGGATTGTATAGAATGGACCCTTTGATCTTTGTGTTCTTTGTATTTTCCTTTCCAAGCTTGCTCCAACTCTATCAATCTTGATCTCAATCACTCTCTATGTATATCTCCACCCTCTTCTAATATATTTGGATGGTTTTTCAGGCTTCTATTTATAAGTTTACGTTAGATCTAGCCCATAAAGTCCAAAAATAGTATTTTGTAACTTTCCTGGGCAATTCGCGGGCTGGGTCGTGACCATTTGCTTGAAAAAAAGCCCCCAGTAGTGCCCAAATTCGCCGCCAAGAATGATCCTTTTTCGTTCTCAACAATGGATATGCCGCTCTTCTTTGGTACCACGTGAACGGGACTCACCCACTCACTATCGGCAATTGCAAAAATCAAGCCTTCCTCCAACAATTCAATATCTCGACTTTCACTATCTCCTTAAGACTTAGATTCAAACGCCTTTGGAATTCTCGAGAAGGTTTGGCATCATCCTCCCAAACGATCTTATGCATGCGAGTCGAAGGGCTAATTCCCTTAATATCCCCGAGACTCCAACCAATAGCACCCTTATGAACTTTAAGCACTTCAAACTCTTCCTCAACGTTCTTTTTCTTCGTATAAACTTGGTCATCCGACTCTTGAATCACGTACATATGTAAGCAATCCGCATAATATATGCTTGATGGATAGGTCATAGGGGCTTTAGAGGTTGGTGCCTTGTATGGGTTTGAAGACTTGTGTTGGCCATCAGGAAGTTCCTTTGCCAAAGCGGGACCCATGGGGGTAGAATTGGGAGGAGTAAGAACACTCGGAATAGAAACCACCTCCTCCTTGGATGGCGGGACAACCTTATTATCAACCACCCCACCACTTTCAAGGACCGTGACCACATGAGCATGTAAAGGTTGGCATGGCAATTTTTCTTTCTTATTAGCTTGATTTAGCATATTGACATCGCTTTCTAGTTGCCCCATGTTAGTGTTTAACCCATTGTTCGTAGCCTCAAGAGCATTGGACTAAGTATCGAACGAGGTCGGCGTAATGGGAAAAGATTGCATTTGTCTCATAATGACCAAGATTCGGATCGGAAGATGGAGTAGGAGCATTCACTGGAATAGGTGGACGAGATGGACCCACGTGATGAGTGACACCCGCATTTGTATTGGCATAACTAGAATTCTGATGCATGCGGTTGCTAGGATGATAAGGAGGATTATGAGTCGGCGGGCGAGCAAAAGATGGCCTAGCATAACTGGGTCCCACTTGATACCCATGAACCCCATACACCTCCTTCGAATGAGGCATCGACATATTGAAAGAGGGATTTGAAGGACAAGACGTGGTATCATGACCAAACATTACACACGATGCACACGGAGGACCCAGGTTTGGGCTAGATAACTTAGCAATTTGAGCCTCCATAGCCGCTGTTTTCTTTTCCAACTCAAGCTTCCTAGGGGAAGAAGCTTCACTCACTTCATTAGCACTAGAATTCATCGCTCGAGAAGAATTGTGTTGAGAATTCTTGGATAAAGTGGTGAAAATTTTGTGAACCACTTGAGGAGGTTGATCCTTCATGTTTCCCCCCGGCGACGTGTCCACCATATATTGAAAATGTGGGTCCAACGCCTCATAGAAAGTTTGGATTAAGAGCTCCTTCGCCAAACGATGATGTGGACAACTTGCAAGATCTTGGAAACGAGCCCAAGATGAGTGAAATGGCTCATTCTTCATTTTATTAAACGAGATAATCTTGATCCTCAACTCGGCCATCTTTTCATCGGAATAATAATGATCCGAAAATATCGCCGAAAGCTCGTCCCATGTATGGATAGAATTGGAAGAGATACTCATAAACCATGACAACGCCTTATCTTGAAGAGAATATTAAAAACATGGAGTTGAATATGCTCTAAACTCATCATATTCGGACGATGAAAACTCGAGACTTGCCAAAAGAAATGTCGGAGGAATTGGAGAGGATCCTCTTTAGCAAACCTGTGAAATATCAGAAGCCGAGCAAAATCGATGGATCGTATATCAATAGACATTACCTCGGGAGGAAGAAATATGAAATATGAAGTTGTCGCCCACACAAAGGCTCTATTAACCTCTATCATAGAGAAGATCGGGGTAGCATTTTGGGCATTGGGGCTCACACCTCCAAACAACGCAAATGCATTGGGATTTTGAGCATTATTATCGGCACCTCCATAACACAGACCTCCACCATAAACATTACGATTCACATTCGGAGCATGATTGAAATTATAAGCGTGAGGATCTCCATACGGGCCGGAATTCAGGTTTTGGCCACCAACATTCCCGTTCGGATTAACAAATCCTCCATTATACATATTCCGGAATTGATTGGGAGCACCATAACCACTACAAACCATTCATACCCACAAATCCATTATACCCAACATGGTTTGCACCATGCCCTCCCATGTTGGGTTGACCATTGCCGTTAACACCATTGGCAACATGGTTTGCACCATGCCCTCCAACGTTGCCAAAACCGAAACTATTCATCCTATTCCTAACATGGCTTGCACCATGTCCTCCCATGTTAGGAATTTAATCCCCATTTCCATAGGAATTGTAAGTGTATGCGTTACCTTGGGGGTAGGCTCATGTGTGAATTGACTTTCATACACTCAAGAAAAATCTCAAATACAAAAGAAATCTAAAAACACAAAGAAACTACAAGCAAATCGAAAACCTTAACCAAGCTGAGTTGCAACGGCGCCATTTTGTTTATAGGTTTTTCATGGTGGTGAGTAAGAAAAAGGGGTTCATGTGGCTTGGTATTATCAGAATTCGATTGATTGTAAGAGTCAATGAGCTTATTGCTTGAGAAATTAAAGGTAAAACTAAAATAAATGGAAAACTATAACTATAAACGAATAACTATGACGAACTACGAAAAGTAAAACAAGTATTTCAGATGCCCCATTCATGTGCCATATTGAATTTGAAAGAAATAATCAAAAATAAAAAGCAAAGAAACAATAAAGTACAATCATAAAAACCTAAGGTACAACTATACATGCATGATCATGAAATTTAAATAATGCAAATCAACGAAAATCAAAAAAACCACCAATGGAAAGAGCAATAAAAGTTGACATGAAAGTTAAAAAAACTTTTCGAAAAATAACTAGAAACGAAGAGTAGATAGGAATCAACATAAAACCATGCATGGAAATAAAAACCAAATAAAGCATAGGAAATACTTGAAATCAAAATGATCAAGGACCCGATCTATGATCAAGGTGTGTCACTCACCTAGATTCCATAAACAAAACCACAAATCTAACAAAAAATCTTAAAGCTAAGGCAAAATGCATAAATTGAAGAACAACCTTGAGATTGAAGAACAATGAAGAAAATTAAGAAAAACTTACTTGAATTAAGGAAAGGAATAACAAACTTGAATGAAATAACAATCCAAAATAAAATCCAAGTGATGACTTGAATTCTTCTTGAACTTATAAACCCAAGGAAAATCTTGAAACTAAATCTAAGAACTAGAGAGAGAAATTAAATCCCAAACCCATGCATGAGTTGGGAGGCGAGTGTATTGAATCCTTTCCAATGAGAGAAGTCTATCTATTTATACTAGGTTAAATTAGGGGTAAATGGGTCAAATAAGCTTTAAAAGCTTTGATTTCCTGGGTTTGACCAAGTTTGACCCGAAATGGCCTTGCTAGCCACTTGTCTAAGTGTTTGGCATGATTTGGCTCGAGGTGGCTCAGGCAAGGGGTGAGTTGGCGCGACATGGGCAAGGGTTGCTCGGGCGCTGGGCACTGGCTGTCGGGTGTGGCAGGCACTGGCCGAGGTTGGCACGCAGGCATGGGCGGGCTAGCGCGGGGATTGCACGCACAGGCGCGCGGGCTGGCGAACGGTCTCGGGGCAGGCGTCAACAGTTGGTGTGCGCTGGCAAGGGCGTGCGCTGGCAGGCGCGCGCGCGGCACTATGCGGGCAGGCATGCGCTGGCATGGGCGGGTGCTACCGGGCGTGTGCGGGCGTGGCGTGCGCGCAGGCATGGGAGGCTTTCCTTGGCTTGTGTTTTCTTGGGAGTTTGCCTAGTAACACTAAGCCAAACTCAAAAAAATATGTTGATGCTATTACCTTTAAAAGTGGTAGGTAGTTGGAGGATCCACCATTGAGAAGGAAGGAAATCGTGGCTCCTAAACCCACAATTGATGAGGAGCACCCATGCAAGGATCTGAAGAAGGTTATGCCCAAGTACAAACCAAAAGTTCCGTATCCAATTTGACTCTACGAGGAGAAGAATTAAGGCCAGATTGGTAAATTTCTTGAACTTTTTAAACCATTATATATCAACATTTCATCTTTAGAGGCTATTTTGCAGATGTCCAAGAGTATGCAAATTTTTTGAAGGAACTCCTTTCAAATAAGAAGAAGATGGAGGAGTTATCTATAGTGCAGTTGAATTGGGAGTGATCTGCCATCGTATAAATTAAGCTACCACAAAAGCTTCAAGATTCAGGGAGTTTTACTATTCATTTTTATATTGGTAGTGTATTTGTTAATTGAGCATTATCATATTTAGGGACGAGTGTTAATTTCCTTATGAATTGTTAAAGAGTATGGGATTGGGTGAACCTAAGACTACTAAAATGAGTTTGTAACTAGCTAATATGACAATTAAACATCCTAGGGGTATTATAGAAGATGTACTTGTCAAAGTGGATAAGTCTATTTTTCTAGTTGATTTTATGATCCTTGACATGCTTACTAATGTAGAGGTCTCCTTGATTTTAGGACGTCTAGCTACTGCTAGATCAATTACCGATGTGCATGATGAGTTATTGACTCTGAGAATTGAGACCGAATAAGTAGTTTTTAAAATATCTAATGCTCTTTCTATAGATGGTGCTTGTTTTTTCTGTCGAATGCTTTGATAAATGTTGGTAGGTCATGGTTCCAATTGAGTTCGGTGAGAAGTTTAAGGAGAAATCATCAACTAGGAGATGTGGTTTTACTATCTTCAAAAAAGACACCTTTTAAAGCTTGTTGGTTCCCAAGAAGTTGAGATCGCAATGGAATAGTCCATTTACAGTTGCCAAGATGTTTCCATGTGGCATTGTGGAGGTAACAACGAAGATCACGGTCCTTTCAAAGTGAATGGGTATTATATAAAACATATACATGGTAGCGACGTTGAGGAGAGACATAGAGATTTTAATTTGAAGGCTTCACGTGAGCCTACATGAGGCCTTACCATTGAAAGTCCAACTAATTGACTATACGAAGCGCTTATAGGGAGGCAACATGGTATTCTGCATGCTTTTGTTTTCAATAATTTTTAGGAGTAGTTTTTGCTAATTATTTTTGATGATATCTTCGATGTTTTGTGTAGGTTGATGCATATTTATATTGATTTTGACATATGTAGGTAAGAGATGTTGAGTTTTTCACAAAGCTACATGCTCAAGCGCTTACACGCTTTACGACTTCAACTACCTCTGAAATCTTTCTTCGCCATATATAGTGAAAAGGCGATTTCGTTTCTTTTTATTTTATTTTATTATTTATTTATTTATTTATTTATTTATTTATTTTTATCAATATTCTGTCATTTGGTTTGTGTCTTTTGTTGTGAACTTTGGGTTTTTTTACATTGGGGAAAATATAAACTTTTATGTTACTGGTGATTTTGTGTTTCGTTTTCAATGTTGTAGGTTTATGCATATTTTGTTGGGAGACATTACTATTCTATGATTAATAATACTTTTGCTTAGTTAATTTTAATAGCTTTAAATATATTTATGGTTTCACCTGAATAGCTCAAGTGTACAACACTCCCCTGGAGCACTGATTAACTTTAATTTGTCTTGATTTTTGTTAGTATTTTAGTTAGTTTTTGTTATTAGTTTTGGTATAAGTTGGACTGATTAAGCATATTTTCGTATTTTTGTATCTCCAACTTATTTTACCGTGTTTTGATCATTATTGATGCAAATCGTGATTATTCTCTGTTTTTCCCCAAATAGCTAAGTAGCCAAGGAAGCTCGTGCTGAAGAATTAAAACGTAGAGACGAAAACGAGCTAATCGGAAAAGAAGTAGAATTTTTTACAAGTTTACGGTAGGGTTAACGGTTGCGCTAACCGCTAAAGCGAACTGCTAAACCCTAGCGGCCACTGTATCGCTATCTGAACCGTTACTTCAACCGTCAGGGGTCAACAGAGAGTTTAACGGCAGAACTTAACGGTCACCCTAACCGCTAGTACGACCGTGAGGATGCAACTGAGACTGTCAGCACGAGGTTAACGGTAGCCTTAACGGTTACCCTAACCGCTAAGCTAACTATTAACGGCCCAGTTCGGGAATTAATAAGAAAACTTGTGCTCCAAGTCTTGGGAAAACTATAAATACCCTTCTAAAATCTGTCTTGGGTACACTTTTACACTTTCCTAGGGTTACAAGACGCAGAGAGAGAGAGAGTCCGCTTCCACTACCCATTACGTAGATATAAGATTGAGAATGAAGATTCGAGTTTACAAGTGTTAAAGCTCCTTCCTTCATTCGTGTTTCCTTGTTCGATCGCGATCATCGTTCTGTTCTCCGGAATAGCTGGAGACTTAATGCTTTTTCTAGTTCCAATAAGTACCCTAAACCTTTTTAATTGCTTTCTAGTTTAGTTTTCATTTCATTTATTTTTTTAGATAAATTGTTCTTTATTTTGGATCTTTATACTTTGGATTTCTTAAATAATATAGTTCGTAATCTTTCAAATTTCAATTTCGTTTCTTTCATTCATGCTTTGTGATTATATAGATAATTTATTCCTGCTTTTAATCTTTAATTGCTTTTTTATTTCCAACACTCTAGTTCATAGCTTTTAGTTACTTAAGCTTTTAAAAATTCTAGTTGGTTAAATATTCCAAGTTAATTAGTTTTAAATAATTGCTCTTGCTTTTCAATTCTTATTTTATAAAATCAAAAACAAGAAAACATACCTAATTATACATGTTCGTGTGTGACTTGTGATTAAACAAACATCTAATATTCCCATTGGTTGTTCCTCGAGATTCGACTCGAGTCAACTTACCAACCTACAAGTGTCCTCGTACTCTTGCGACAGACTTTAAACGTTTGGCAAACAGATTTATAAAAGTAGTTACATGAAAATCCGAATCAAGCACCTAGATCATAACACATTCACTCAATAACAACGATCCGATAAGGGATCGGAAGGGTTTTTCGGTGAACCCCCTCCGATGCTTAAGTCAACGTTTGGATAAAACTTGATATAGTAAGTGCAAACTTAAGAATAAAAAAGGTCATCTAAATTAAACCTGCATCTAATGTATTTATAGATATCCATGCCTTCTTCTGGGATTAAAGAGTTGTTATGCCACGTCATTTATCTTGATCCTTCTATTCTGCTTTTCCTTGAGCATATAACCCGAGCCAAGCCCTAAACCCGAGCTGATATCCTAAGCATATGCATGAGGGCCTTAGTGTTGGCACTTAATACCTCTATCTTTTACTTAATTAGAGCTTTTCTGATATCTAGAGCTTTGTAGCTTGTAATGCTTAACCCCGAATCTTATAGCTTGTATGGATCTCAATGCTTAAACCCCGAGCCATTACTGAGACCTTCTATGAAGGTCTATTTTATCCCAAAAAAGTTCCTCCCCCTCCCCTGTGGTTACTCGGCTTTCTAAAAAGTGATCATAGTTAGTAAAAAAAGCTCATGCGTTCATGTGTTTTGATTCTCTATTTTGAGAAAAATTCCCGCCACATATGGTTCACTAAAACCCTAATCTATTTGCTGACACCTATGCCTTGAGCCGCGTTATGTTATTTTGAGATCACCTTGTCATACTAATTTAGGTTAAGAACATCCAGAACTGAAATTTTTACTTCAAGCCCAAACTCCGAACTATGATCCTGAACCCTCGGCGCGACCTCTCTTAGACAAACTTCCCAGGCCTGGAGCCTAATCTTTTAACCATCACCCTGGGTTACCGTCATGGATTATTTGGCATAAAATTAAAAACATTGAGCCTTATCCTCGAGCCCTTACACTGGTCTGTAGATGTAGGTCTCCTGACATAACATCCAGAGCTTCGAGCCTAAACCTCGATCCACAATTGTGAATTCTACAACACAACGTCCAAAATGTCAAACATGAAATTTGAACCTAAACCTCAAGCTGTCATCGTAGTGGTGTATTATGCATTGAAATCCAACCTCAAGCCTAACTTTGAGATATCGGTGTGGATTTTCTAGCGCAGCATCTAAGACATCAAGCTCCAACCTCGAGCAGTCGATGTGGGTTTTCTGGCGCAGCATCTAAAACATCGATATCCAGCCTTGAGCCTGAACCTCAAGCAGTCGATGTGGATTATTATTATTATTATTATTATTATTATTATTATTATTATTATTATTATTATTATTATTATTATTATTATTATTATTATTATTATTATTATTATTATTATTATATTTTCCCTTTTTGTAGACACTATGTTCAAGAGGTGCAGAGCTAAGGCTAGTGTGCCCAAGGAAAAAGTTGTTCAAGTTTATGATCATTAAAGACCATATTGACATAGGATATTTATCGGCACTTTATGACCTTACTGATATTAATATTGTTCAGTCACATATTTCTCAAATATGTGATTGGTTTATTTTGTTTTATTTGATATCTTGACTTTCTTTTAAAGATTTAATTGTTTAGTAACTATTTGATATTTATCATGTTTGATAATTATCTATATATTATTTATTCTTAGATTAGGTTGTAAATTTCTTTCTCTTATATAGCTTTCGTATATTTTAAAATATATTTTTTAGGAGTCTAAGATTTTATCTTGTTTCCTTTATATTATATATATCGATAATATATTACATATATTTCTTTCCTTTGAGTAGATTCCAAATTTAAGGATAGTAAATATTATTAGGAATTTAGAGATTTGATCTTATTTCCTTACTAATGATATTTACTTGATTTATTTTGTATATATCTTTTTTTCTTTATTTTGTAGGTCTCTTTTACAATAAAGGTGTGCCTATATAAAGGTATGGAACTACTCACAAAATATTTCATGCACTTAGATAGAGAAATCGAAGATAAATTGTTTGAGAGATTATTTCATTCTTGCTGCAGGTTTTGCCTAAGAACGAATGCGACTGTGAATGTTGTCAACATCCTACATAACATCTTGCAGCCATAATTGTTTTCTTCCATAGTTTTACTTTTTTCATTAAAACCCAATTGATAGGCGAGAAATTGTATGGTATTTAAGGGTCTATAAACTATGTTTTTATGTGCTTCATATTCTTATATATGTTTATTTCTAGCATATTTATTATTATGAGTAGTCGAGCACCGATTGTGTATTTCTTTCTTATTTTGTAGTAATTAGGTGCTAAATTGGTGCATTGAAGATTGGAGGATGATGAACAAGAGATGTACGTGAAGTCGAGAGACAAAGATGAGTGAATCGGCGAAGAAAATGAAGAATCGAGAAGTTGTGCCCGGTGGCTTGTGTCGTTGCCGAGTATGCCAGCGTCGCTCGACGCTGCTGCCGAGAGTTGGTCTCTGTATGCATCGATAGAGAGTGCGTCGATCGAAGCTCATGCCAACGCAACTCTCTGTGAGCATCGTTTGGAGGGGTGCCAGACGACCCACGCGCGCCAGCACGCCGACGCTATCGAGGATTATTCACGTCGATGCAAACCAGCCCTGTCGAGGATGACTCGCGTCGGTCGACGCCTATCGACGCCGATGCTGTTGAAGTTATTTTTGGAAGAAAACTTGCGCGGAAAGAAAGAGGATTCCTATATAAACCCGACCTAACTCTGTCCCAAACATACATACAACATATCCTAGGGTTCTAAGGAGTTCCATAGAGGTCTCAAGTCATCCCAATCCATCCATAAACAAGAGAACTTGAAGATTGAAGATTAAGACTCAAGATTCAAGTTCTACACATCGTTTCTCCTATTTTCTCAAGGATCATGTTTGTTTATCTGAATCTTTTATTTTATTTTATTAACTCCATGAGTGAGTAAACTTTTTATCTAGTTTTAGGGATGTTGAAACCCTCGTGAAACTATGTTCTAATTAATTTATGCAATATTGTCTTTCGTTCTTCATATGCGATTGTTTGTGTTGTTTTATTTTTAATTTATGATTGCTTAATTCTTAATTTGTATTGATCACCTAGATTAGGGATTGGTTCTCCATTGATAGAAATAGGATTGCTTCCCGTGTAATTGTCGTGATTCCTTTTTCGTTGGTAGCAACTAATGATTGTGCATCGTTAAGGATAACACAACATAAGTTAAATAAACCGATCTTATGAGTTTTTTGCTTAGATTAACCTATTTGCCTGGTTATTAATGCTGTTTTTGGGTTGAATCTAGAGAGCTTATTCTAGTTTACTCAATAATTAGAATCAATTGAAGAGCTTATTTTAATTGAGTAAAAGGCAAAAGCGAATTCGAGTAGCAGAGCTTATTGTTACTTAGGGTTTTTAGTCGTATATGAAGAATGGATTATGATATTGTGGTTGGTTAGATGAGTGGAACGAGGATGAAAACTGAACTAGAACTAGAGCTTTATTATTATTGAATTCTCTATTATTTTACTTACGTGTTTTGTTTGTTTGTTTTCAATTATTTGCTTATTTACTTTGTTATTTAGTTCTCAGACTAGTTCACAATTTTTACCCCGTTTATTAGTTTAATAAAATATGAACTATCACATTCTAAGCCACACTCCCCGTGGGATCGACCCTTACTTATCGCTACTACTAGTTGGTAGAGAGAAGCTGAGGAAAAATAAAATATTTAATTTGACACTTAACGACGAGCGGTCAAATTTTGGCGCCGTTGTCGGGGAATGACGCATTTAAATTGTGATTTTACGTATTTTAGTAGTTTATTTTTATATTTATTACTATTTTTTGGAACAAGTTGGATTCTTGTTGAGTGTTTTCTCAAATGAATGAACTTGAGATCATCTGGGAAGAAAGATTTGCATTACTATCCGGAAATCAACAAGAGAATCGCGAGTTGAAGAAGAAGAAGGAGACTTCGGATTCGGAACAAGTACTACCAAATTTTATATCCGGGGAGTCTTCGAGTGACAGCTGTTAGAAGAATTTTAGTGGTCCTGAAAGTATATCAACGGGTTCATGGCTTGGTATATTATCGGGATTCAGTTCAATTGAAGGATTCAAGGTGTTTCTATCTTTGAAAAATTAAGCAATTAAACTAACTAAACTAAGCTAAGACATGAAATTGCATGTTAGTCGGATGCCTCATCGTTTGCCTCAATATGAAAATGCAAAGAAATTATGAAAATAAGCAAGAAAATGCAATGTTTCACTAAGTACAAGCATGCAAGCACAAGGTACAACTATGAATAAAAACTCAAATAATGCAAATTACTAAAAATCGAAAGCATGGATAGAAAGATCAAGAAAAGTTGACTTGAAAGTTTAAAGCTTTATGAAAAATAACAAGCAACGAGTAGATCTAAGATTTAGCATGAAACAATGCATGAAAACAAAAATCAACATAAAGCATATGAAAGACTTGAAATAAAAATGATCAAGGTCTTGATCTATGTCCTAGATGTGTCACTCATCTAGATTCTATAGTCAATTCACAAGATCAAGCAAGAAATCAAAGATCTAAGGCAAAAAGCATAAATTGAAGAACAAGCATTAAATTGAAGAACAAAGCATAAAAATAAAGAAAGCTTACTTGAATTAAAAGAGAAGAGTACAAACTTGAATTAAATTGCATCAAAGTAAAAATCCAAGGGAGTACTCGAACTCACATTGAGCTTACAAACCCAAGAAATTTCTTGAAAATTAAATCTAAAATCTAGAGAGAGAAATTTTAATCCCAAACCCAAGCTTGGGTTGGGAGGAATGGGAGATTACTTACAAAATGAGAGTTTTATTCTATTTATACTAGTTTTAATTGGGTTTAAATGGAGTTAAATGAGCCAAATTGGGCTTTTTTAGACATTTTGGCTTGATTTGGCTCAAGGTGGCTCGACCATGGCTCAAGGTGGCTCGGTCTTGGATCAAGGTAGCTCGGTCTGGGCGAGCCTGGGTGTGGGTGATGGGTCCTAGGCGTCCTTGATGGGTCCTTGGCGTCCTTGGCTTGCATTAGGCGTTGAAGTAGGCTGGCATGTAGGCTTGGAGTGTGGTGCCATTTTGGGCAAACCTGGGTGCTACATTAGGCGAGAATGGGCGTTACATTAGGCTTGGTGGAGGCTTGAGTGGGCGCTTCATTAAGCAAGAATGTAGGCTCCGAAGTAGGCTTGCTGGGGCTGGAGTGGGGCGCCATTTTAGGCAAGAATGTAGGCTTCGAAGTAGGCTTGCTGGGGCTGGAGTGGGGCGCTGGAGTAGGCAAAGCTGGGCATGAATCTGGGCACCGAAATGCTGCCTAGAGTGCTGCCTAGGGTTACTGCTCCTTAGGCATGAAAATGGGCAATCCCAGGTAAGGCTAGGCCACCATTCCAGAATGTTTGCCCCCTTTTAAGCTTGCTTTTGGCACTGAATTGGGCATGCAAATAGGCAAGGTTGGGCTTGAATTTTGGTCCCCATGCCTTAGATTGATTTAAAAATCATTAAACCATCTATCAAAAGAGAATTTTAATTATCAAAACCCAAAGAATTACACCAAACCTCAAGGTAATTGAACCAATTAACCCATTAAAATATAAAATTAACAAGAAACACGAAAACCAATAAAACAAGAAAAATAACCTAAAAAACATAATTAAACGACGCAAAAACCATTAAAACCAATATAAATCCCTACTTAAAATCACGAGAAAAACACAACAATAACATGCAAAACAACAACGAAGAATTAGAGAACGAGAAAATGGTTGGATAAGCAGAACGAACATTGAAGGAGTTGGCCAATCCCGATCTTCCACAACAACCATTGTGCATCACGTTTCCAATGGTGAACGATGCCACATTCGAACTACGATCTGGACTAATCCATCACTTACCCTCATTTCACGGACTTTCCGGAGAGGATCCGCACAAGCCCGCCGGAGTCACGGACGAACAAATCAAGCTATGGGCATTCCCCTTTTTACTAAAAGACCTAGACAAGGATTGGCTTTATTATTTACCTTCGGGATCCATCACTACGTGGGGAGCTTTGGAGAAAACATTTTTGCAGAGATACTTTCTCGCATCACGAGTGGCGAATCTTCGCAAGGACATTTGTGTGGCTAGGCAGACACAAGGAGAGACATTGCATGATGGGAACGCTTCAAGAGGCTCGTCTTTAGTTGCCCTTAACACCAAATGGGAGAGCAATTATTGATCCAGTATTTTTATGAAGGCTTGTGTCTCACTGATCGAAATATGATAGATGCAGCGAGTGGAGGAACACTCATGGACAAGACACCTACGGCAGCAAAAGAACTCATATCAAACATAGCAGCAAACTCCCAACAATTTGGCAGTCGTGACGTTCCATTAAAAATAGTAAACGAAGTGATCACTGCATCATTGGAAACTCGATTAGATGATTTGACATCTGTGATTAATAAGTTAATTGCGGGAGGGGCTCCTAAGGCTCAACCACGTGTCATTTGTGAAACTGTGGAGCATGTTACTGATGAATGCCACGGATCCATGCTGAGATCGAGGCACACACAAATGTCGTGGGAACTGGAAATGGGCAAGGAAGAAAATAAAATCCATACTCCAATACCTATAACCCAGGATGGAGAGATCATCCGAATTTCAGCTGGAAAAATCAACAAGGGAATTCATTCGGGAATCAAGATCAAAGGCCTCCTCAAGTTCTTCAACGGGGGCAAGATTTTCCGAACCAATACAACACCCGACCACAAGGAGAAAACTCGTCACAATCACTTGAAGATATAGTGAAATCAATGGCGACAAGTTCCCTCCAATTTCAACAAGAAACCAAGGCAAGCATAAAAAACTTGGAGACGCAAGTGAGTCAGATGGCAGAACACATAACCAAACTGGATGCGCGAGGGGGTGGCTGATTACCTCCTAAAACCGAGGTAAATCCAAAGAATGTGAGCGCCATAACGACGCAAAGTGGTAAGAGAGTGGAAGTTCCGGAGAGTCCATCAATCGAGCCGGAAAACAAAGACAAAAAGGAGGAAGAAGAAACGAAGCCGAAACATGCTGAGGACGGTACTCCTAAATCATCTAATATTGTTAATAACCCCATTGTTTCTCCTCCTAGGACCGAGCCACTTCCATTTCAATCAAGAATCAAGCGCCAAGCTAAGGAAGACACAGAGAGGCAAATAAGAGACATTTTCAAGAAGGTGGAGATCGCTATTCCACTTGCTGATGCGATCAAGAAAATTCCTCGTTATGCCAAGTTTCTCAAGGACTTATGCACTAAAAGTAGAAGTTTGAAGGGAGATGAGAAGGTCCTAATGGGAGCAAACGTGTCGGTTGTGTTTTAAAAGAGCTTTCCACAAAAGAGGAATGACCCGGACATGTTTTTCATTCCATGCACAATTGGAGATGTGCGAGTCGAGCGAGCCATGTTAGATTTGGGGACGTCAATTAATGTTATGCCACGCACCATTTTTGATTGTTTGAAGGTTGTCCCGTTGAAGAAAACCTGAGTGGTGATCTAACTGGCCGATCGTAGCACCGCGTATCATGACGGTGTTATTGAAGACGTACTCGTAAAAGTGGACGAGCTAATCTTTTCAGCCGACTTCTATGTGTTGAGCATGAATGTTACCACATTAAAGTCGCTACCTATCTTATTGGGGCGACCATTCTTGAACACTTCTCAAACAAAGATTGACGTTACTAGGGACACTCTAACGATGGAGTTTGATGGTCACATTTGTAAATTTAATATCTATGATGCTATGAAATTTCCTGACTGTGATAACTCCGTTTATACACTTGATTGTTTTGACTCGTTGGCGTAGGAACTTATGGAAATGCACAATCGAGATGAGCTCGAGACGGCTATCACGCTAAGTTTGGGGGAGGACTCTCTGCTGTTGAGTTACCCAATAACCGAGCCGAACTGGGAGGATGAAGTGAAAGAGATGGTTTCAGCATTACAAGCGCTAAATCCCTTCACAGAACCGAATAAACGCGCTATAAACTTTATCAGACTTCTCAAGTCACATGAGAAGGCTGTACCATCTACAGTCAAGGCACCAGAACTAGAACTCAAATCCCTAACGGAGCAATTGAAATACATCTTTTTGGGGGAGAACGAAACATTGCCCGTAGTCATTTCATCATGATTAAACAACATCCAGGAGGCATCCCTATTGCAAGTGCTTAGAGAAAACAAGCGAACAATCGGGTGGACCGTAGCTGACTTACGGGGAATAAGTCCATCCGTATGCATGCATCGTATTTTGCTCGAGGAAGATACCACGCCATCTAGGGAGCCTCAACGACGATTTAAATCCACCAATGATGGAGGTGGTAAAGAAGGAGATCCTGAAATTGCTAGGTGTTGGGGTAATCTATCCCATTTCTGATAGTCGGTGGGTAATCCCGACTCAGGTCGTTCCGAAGAAGTCGGGGGTGACGGTGGTTGAAAATAAAGAAGGATATTTAGTGCCAACAAGAATGCAAACTAGATGGAGAGTCTGTATCGATTATCGAAAGCTGAACGCTATGACTCGCAAGGACCACTTCCCACTTCCGTTTATTGACCAAATGCTTGAGAGGTTGGCAGGTCATTCGTATTACTGCTTTTTGGATGGTTATTCTGGGTATTTTCAAATTCCTATAGCCCCCGAGGATCAAGAGAAGATAACCTTCATGTGACCTTTTGGCACGTTTGTCTATCGCCGCATGCCATTTGGACTTTGCAATGCATCGGCCACGTTCCAGCGATGTATGGTAAGCATTTTTTCGGAATATGTTGGCGACATCATAGAAGTCTTTATAGACGACTTTAGCGTCTATGGCGGCTCTTTCGAGGTATGTCTTGCGAATCTCTCTTTGATAAATTTTACCCCGTTTAATAGTTTAATAAAATATGAACTATCACAATCTAAGCCACACTCCTCGTGGGATCGACCCTACTTGTCACTACTACTAGTTGGTTGAGAGAAGCTGAGGAAAAATAAAATATTTAATTTGACGCTTAACGACGAGCGGTCACCAATCTTATGATTGTGAATCTTAGTTTCTGGAAAATTTAAACTAATATAGATCATATCTAGTATTAAGGAGTTTTTATTTTATCTTTACTTAGTAGATTGTGGCTTTGGTAATCATTAAAACACAAGAATAAAGATTTTTTCCTTTTTGGATCGACTGTAAGCATAAAATTTTCTTATAGTCAAAAGTTTTATACACGCATCATTTATTTAACGCTACTTCTTACTTTAAACTTAAACAACACACACGTTTTATATTGTTTAAAACTATGAATCAAGGTTTGCAATTCTTTCAAATGTCATCAGAGCCAAACCTTTATTTCACTAATTGTCCACCCTCTTTTGCTAACTCATGGATTCGCGATCGGGTGGGTATGGTACTTGTCCCCCAATCCTTGATAGGTCTAACTATGGAACTTGGAAAGTCAAGATGCGTGTCTATATCAAATCAATTGATGAACGAGCATGGTCTATGGTACTTCACAAGTGGACACATCCACAACTTATTGACGTGGATGTGATCTTAGGCCTCAAGATGAGAGGTTGTGGACATCAAATGATTGTATTGACAATAGTATGAATTCTAAAGCTCTCTTTGCAATCTTTTATCTAATACATTCGAATATATTTCACATTGTCTCAAATTTTCTACTACCAAAGAAGCATGTGATGCCCTATAACTCCATTGTGAGGGTATATGAGCATTAGACTTACTAGGCTCCATATGATCACGACTACATTTTAAAATTTTCATGTGAAAGAGAATAAAAATATCTCTACATATAGTGCAAGATTACAGGAGATTGCTAATGATTCACAATCCCTCGGAGAAATAATCTCAAATGCTAGATTGATTAGTAAGATGATACGCTCTCTCCCAAACTGTTTTGACATAAATGTATTTTAGATTGAGGAAGTTATTCATCAGTCAACACTTGGCCTTGATGAAATCGTTGGAATTATCCAATCTCTTGAGTTAAACTCTTTCAATCGGTCTTATCAAACTAAAGGAAGGAACATTGCATTTCAAGCAAATCTTTCCTCTTTTGGCTAAGTTATGCACACTGAGATGATTGATATTTCAGCTGAGCTTGACAAATCTAAACTTGGTGATGAATACACTACTCTTATTACAAAACTTTTTTAAATATTTGTCAAACATCGTCATTAAAACCAAATTCTATACAAAAACACTTCAAATTTCCTCAAAAAGTTGCATTGTTGAAAAATCAAGGGAGTCCTGGTTTTTTTGTTAAAAGTTTTTAATATCAAAACTCTTGAGTCTACTAGGTGTCGTGTATACTATGGATTTGGTCACTTTGTTAGAAAATGTGGTAACACATTAACTGGTAATAGTTTTAATGCTACCTTGCGTGATAATGAGTTTGAGGACGAATTTGAACTCAAAACTGAGGATCATTCCTTCCTTGTTGTTCTGAAGGAATTTTGTCGATGCGGGTTACGATGCGATAAAGGATTTCATTACATCATCTGGTTCTGGCCAATTAGATGCGTGTCTGAATGTTACTAAGAAATCTATCTTAGGCCTCATAGAATGGCAGCGGTAACTTTGTTGATACCGAGCTAGTTGATGCCTATGAGAGACTTCTAAATCAATGGAAAGATTAAAAGAAAAGGACTGATGTTTTCAGAAAAATGCAAAAACATTTTACTTTTGAAAATATTGAACAAAAAACTAACATTTCTCATTTAGAAGCTGCTTTTACCAAAATTGAGACTAAGTATTAAAGGGTTAAGTTCGAACGTGATAACTTGCTCAATACCTTAGATTGACTAAATCAGGGAAGATCAAATATTGATGAGGTCATTTCAATAGGAGTAAAATATGAAAAAGTTGGCCTCAGTTTTGAAAAGAAAAATCTCAAAAAGGGTGTTAATTCTTAAATCCCACCTAATGCAAAATATTCTTTTAAATGAAATCCGAAACCAAGGAGACATCAACTTATTCGTCATTATTGTAATACTTAGGGACATATTAAGCTGTCGTAAGCAAAAATCTAATTGTGTAAAAGAGATCTCTAAAAACCAAATGCCACCAGAGATGCCATCGACGATGCCCCCAGCATCTCTTCTCATCTTTGGCTGCATGAAATTTTTTTTTGTTAAAAATCAGATATCAATTGTAATTTTGTTCCCCCTTTGGTGAAACCAAAACCTCAAGATTCTTGGTAGTTTGATAGTGGAAGCTCTTGCCACATGACTGGAGAAGTAGGTAATTTGCAGGATTTCAAATTTATTCATGGAGATATGATTTATTTTGATGATGGATCTCATGTTAAGATTATTGGTAGTGGTACTCGAATCCTTTGCGGGATGCCTAAACTTAAGGATATTCTTCTTGTTGACAATCTTAAAGCAAATCTCGTAAGCATTAGTCAATTATTTAATAATGGCTTAACTGTGCAGTTTAATAAAAACTCTTGTGACGTGGTTGATGCATCTAATATGTATGTTCTTGGAGGAATTAGATTTATTGATAATCGTTACCAATCTATTGGTAAACAAGAAAACTGCTATTCCACTTCTAATGCCATTACAAATGCGATTTTCAGATGTGATAGCATTTGAGGCGACATATGTGACCACATTCAAAGACACCAATTCTGAAATGGTAAGGTTAGATTATGTTTCTAAACAGTGTTTTATGGTAAGAACTATTTACTGTGTGTCGTCTCTATTGAACCTAGGAGTTTTCATGAAGCTCTAAAAGATGAATTTAGGCATTTGACTATGCAAAGTGAGCTTGATAATTCATTGATAACGACAGTTGAGACCTTGTTCCTCATCCCACTTATAGAAACGTGATGAAAATAATGTGGTTATTTGAAAAAAAAATGATGAGCATGGAAATATTATATGTAACAAGGCTCATTTGGTTATTCAAAATGGTTTTCAAGAAAAGGAGTCTTTTTGTAATGATCATTTCTCACTGACACCTAGAGTGGATAATGTTCATATGCTAACTATAGCTTGTCATCTAGATCTTAGACTTCACCACATCAATGGAAAGAACTCTTTTTTGAATGGTGATCTTAGTGAGGATGTGTATGCTACTCAACTTCATGGTTATAAGGATCTTTGTAAGCCTGATCATGTGCCCAAGCTTGAGAAGGCTCTCAATGGTTACAAACAAGCTCTTTATACGTGGTTTGACAAATTAATTAATTTAATCCTTAAATTTGGTTTTAAAAGGGTGAAGTTGATAAAACTATGTTTGTTCAAAATTTTTATAATGACATTCTTATTATAAAAGTTTATGTGGATGATATCATTTTTGGATCTTCATCTGATACTTTAACCAAGTTCTTTGTAGACTCCTTCACCTCCACGATTGAATTAAGCATGGTTGATGAGTTAATCTATTTATTGGGTTTAGAAATCAAACAGTTACATGATGGTATCTTTATTTCTCAAAGCAATGTGCTCATAATTTCCTAAAACGTTTTAATCAAGAAGAAGCTTCTCACTTTAAGACGGTTATAGCTTCAAATTTATCTAAAGATGATTAGACTGAAGGAGTAGATCTCACTTTGTATAGAAGCACGTTCGGAAGTTTGCTTTATTTAATTACCGGTCGTCCTGATATTATGTATAGTGTTTGTATTTGTGCTCGTTACCAAGATAATCCTATAACCACTCATTTAAAAGTTGTTAAACATATCATTCGGTACATATGTGGTAGAAATGAGTTAGGGATTTGGTATACAAAAGACACAAATGCGGATCTTGTTGGTTTTAGTGACTCTGACTGGGCAGGTGATGTTTATGATTGGAAAAGTACAAATGTTGCATGTTTTTATCTTAGAAATAATTTGGTTTATTGGTTTAGTCGAAAGCAAACCGTGTCTCTCTATCTCTAGTTGAGTCTGGGTATGTAGCTGTAAAAGGTTGTTGTTCCCAATTTATATAGATGAATCAAATTATTGAGGACTATGGTGTACATAATGACACTCTTAATATTTTTTTTGTGATAACTCTAGTGCTATTGACATTTCTAGGAATCCAGTTCAGCATTCTGGTATAAAAAACATCAATGTTTTGTTGGGAATCGGTGGTACCGTCGCGCAGCGGAAAACAAAAAATTTTAAATTAAAGGAATTTGAATCGTATTCAAATTGACGACGGCCCATTTTATAATCAATTAATTCAAATAATGTTTTAATTGCTTTTAATAAATAGAACAATTCGATTTTCGTAAAATCAAACGAGCATGGTCGGTTTCTATTTATCACATATATATAACAATTATATATATTTATATATATATTAATATATTAAACTTATATATAACAATTATATATATATTAATATATTAATTATATATTTAATAACATATTATATTATATACATATATATATATATATTAACAATTAATCAATATTAACTATATATATATGTACATATTATATTACACAACATGCATGCAATAATATACATAGCATACCATATATAATATATATACTCTCTGCACAAACATACAATTCATACAAACACTTCACAGACATATATGCACGCATCTTGCACCTCACAACACCCACATATATATGTCGCATACATATATATATATATACATAACTTACAAACAGCATGAACATATATATCATATTAACATACATCATCATGCATATATATATATATAATACAMCATACATGAATTCAAAACCCAGCACACAAACACTATATATATATAACATGAACTGTACACATATATATATATTTATACCGAAAACGGGCAAGTACCTCACGACGGCGACCTTTGGCGACGAACTGGCGAGGTGCGACGCTGTCAGGTGAGCGGAACTCCGACGCGAGGCGAGATTCTGCTGCGACCTCCGGCTTGGCAGCGAGCGGTGTCGGAGAAGCTGCCCGTCCTTTTTCGGCTGTCGCAACGGCGCAGCGCCGGCAGGCGCCTAGTCTTAACAGGAAAGGCCTGTATCCTCATTATGGCGTAACCCTATGACTAAGAACAAGTTCGACGA
>BMAC01000079.1:1977512-2027525 GCA_014905375.1 Phtheirospermum japonicum
TCAATAACAAATAGTATTATTGTTTTTCTAAGTTTATTTTTCTCTAAGAGCATCTTCATATTTGGTAATTGTGTATTATTGTGATTAATGTCATGTGTTGTTTGATCTTTAGATTYTATAAATYAAATYTGTTTTGTGAATTAAATAGGTAATAAAATTGTATGAGCAGGCCTGGAAAAGTAAATCTGAAATGAAATTTTATGTATTTGTTGGCCTGCTTTCATTTAATTGTTTTTTAAATTTTTTATTACTTTCTAGAACGGTTATTCAAAAACCCGTTCTGGAAAGTATACTTTCCAGAACGCCTGTGATAGAGGCGTTCTCGAAAGTATACTTTCAAGAACGCCTGTTTTTAGAGGCGTTCTCGAAAGTGTACTTTCCAGAACGTCCATTTCTCAGGCGTTCTCGAAGTACATTTTCCAGAACGTCCTTTTTTAAGACGTTCTGGAAAATATACTTTCGAGAACGTCCATTTTTTAGGCGTTCTCGAAAGTTTACTTTTAAGAACGCCTAAAAAATGGACGTTTTGGAAAGTATATTTTCCAGAACGTCTTAAAAAAGGACGTTCTGGAAAGTACACTTCCAAACGGGCGAAACCTGCAAAACTGACTTTCTAGAACGGCTGAAATTTTTTTTAAGAACGTCTCTGAAAAACGTTCTTGAAAGTCTAACATTCAAGAACGCCCTGCTGAGGCGTTCTTAAATGTCAGACTTTCAAGAACAGCTCCATACAGAACGCCTCAGCAGGGCGTTCTTAATCTGCAGAAACAGGCGTTCTTAAAAGCTGTTTCTGCACTAGTGGGAGCCAGAATTGTTTTCTTCCATAATTTTTACTATTTTCATTAAGATCCAATCTTGTGATTGTGAATCTTAGTTATTGGAAGAGTTATACTGATTTAGATCATATCTACTCTTAAGGAGTTTTTAGTTTATCTTTACTTATGACTTTTGTAATAATTAAAATGTAAGTTTTGGTTAGTAAATAGCTTTGCCCTGGTCGCTCGACTATAAGAATAATTATTCTTACACTTAAATGTTTTAGGTGTGTCTATTATTTTCCGTTGCTTTATGTTTTACACTCTACACAACACACATTCTATATTGTTTAAAACTGTAAATCAAGAACTGCAATTCTTTCAAATATAGAATGGTGTAGTTGAAAGTGGAGGCGAGTTTCCAAAAACAACATCCTCTCTTCAGAAGGTTAAATGAATCAAAAACTACACTGCTGGAGCAATTGCATCGATTGCTTTTAAGGAGATTAATGGTTTACATTTTCCATCATCTATCACAATTCACAATCCTCTTTTATAGTTAACTTAACGAGCGTGTTCCATTCAGGCAGTTCTAGTGGTCGATGGGAATGTAATAAGAGTGATTTCCATGTGGAAGGTTTATCTGCTAATCCCAAAAACTCTTGGTCGATGGGAATGTAATAAGAGTGATTTCCACGAGGAAGGTTTATCTGCTAATCCCAAAAACTCTACCACAGTCAAGAATATATGGTTAGATTATTAGCATCTCTCTCTCTCTTGCGCACTATTAATTTCATCACCGATTTGGGGATGTGGTTTGTTCTAGAATACTATGCACACCATTGCCACTCAATTGTGCGGGGTAAATCAATAAAACTAGGAGCTCTATTTACTTGGAGAAGAATTTGTTTTGTAGTCAGATAGTTGTCTCCTTAATAAATGATATGTTTTGCAATTTAAAAAGCTGATATTCTCGTTGCTAGTAGAAATTAAAAAAAAAAAAAACTACTATGTTTTTAAATTTTATGTTATGTAGTCTGATAATAATATTAAGTTACACATCTATAAACTTAATGTTGTAGTTAGATAGTAAAATTTCTTGTCAATATTTTCTTTAAACCATATGTTCTATAATTGAAGGTCACAGTGAGGCTGCGTTTCAGTAGTGTTTAGTCCAGATGGACATCAATTAACTAGTGGATCTGGTGACATCACTGTACGGTTATGGGATTTAAATACATTGATTCTGTTATTCACATGTAAAGGTTTGAATCCAATCTTGTGTATGAGTTAAAGCTGCGCATGCTTGCTTTCTCTTTCCAAGTCACGATGAAGATTCTCACATTGTAGAAGTATACTACTTTTACCGATTACCATCTGTCCGATGACGACCAATCTAATACCAAGTCAATGATATCAACATGGGCCCTCAATAATTTAGTAATTAAAAAATGAAAAAAAAAATACGAACAGTGATTCGAACTTTTCGCACCTAATTTTAAATATAAATTTGTCAAAATTTGAAAGCTCACTCGTAAGAGTACGAGTTCGTTTGTAGGTTGGCAAGTTTAAACCGAGTCGATTCTCGAGGAACAAACGATATGAATTGTCAATGTTTATTTAATCACAAAGGCACACACGAACAAGTATAATTCAGGTTTTTGGTTGTTTTTGGTTTTATAAACTAAGAATTGTAAAGTAAGAACAATTAATTAAAATTAATTAACATGAACTATAATTATCTTAAACTATTCAACCATCCAGAATTTAAAAAGCTTAGTTAACTAAAAGTTATGAACTAGGGTTTTGGAAATTAAAAAGCAATTAAAGATCACCAAACTTATTTCTAAGATTATCAAGCATAACCGAAATGAAATCGAAATCAAAAGTTGAAAGATTACGAACTATATTATTCAAGAAGTCCAAAGTATCAAGCATCAAATAACTAAGATCTAAAAATAAAGAACAAATTATCGAAAAACTAAAATTAACGGAAATCTAGAAAACAATTAAAAAGATTTAGAGTACTTACTAGATCTAGAAAAAGCAGTAAATCTCCAGCTATTATGGAGAAAAGAACGATGATCTCGATCGAAGAGCAATCCACAAATCGAAATAAGGGAGCGTAGAAACTTGCGAACTTGAACCTTCTATCTCGATCTTGTATCTACATTACGGGTGATGGAAACAGGTTCTCTCTGCATCTCGGGACCTTAGAACATGTGTAGTCGATCCCCTAGACGAATTATAGAAGGGTATTTATAGGTTTTCCAAAACTTGGAGCACAAGTTTTCTTAAAAATTATGAATCTGGGCCCGTTAGCGGTAGGCTTAGCGGTCAGGCAACCGCTAACGCTACCGTTAACCTCTTGCTGAAAGTCTTTGTCCGTCCTTAACGGTCGATCTAACGGTAAGGCCACCATTCAATTAATCTGTTTCTTCCTAACGGTTGAGATAACGGTAAGTTAATCGTTAATCTTACCGTTAACCAATTCTGGGAGCTCTCTGTCCTCCTCTAGCGGTTGTGTTAGCGGTCCAGTAACAACTAGGGTTTAGCGGTAGTGTAGCGGTGAGTGATACCGCTAACCTTACCGTTAACTAGTAAAAATTGCTACTTCTTCACCGAATCGCTCATTTCGTCTCTCGGTTCTCGCAACAATTTGAAAACTTCATCTATTCAGTGCTGAGTCCTTCGGTTGCTTAGCTGTATGGGGAAAAATAGAGAATAATAACCCATTTCCATCAATAATGATCAAAATACGGTAAAATAAGTTGGAGATAAGAAAAGACGTAAATATGCTTAATCTATCCAACCTATACCAAAACTAATAACAAAAACTAACTAAAATACTAACAAAAATCAAGATAAATTCATGTTAATCAACTACTCCACACTTTATTGGTTTGTTCGTCCTCGAACAAACGATAATTTCAAAGAATAACCAGTATAAAAATTAGCTAAAGCAAAGAGTCGTGCCGTGCTACATAGATAATTTTGAATATATAGATAATTGTAACACAAACTCAAACGCTAGACCCTTATTACATTGTCGCTCAAAAAATAATATCATGCATCCTCACAGAGGGTAATATATATGTGTGCTCAAAAGCACTCAAGTATTTTCTGCATGGGACGTGTATACGCTCAAATCATCAAAATACATGCACAATAAACAAGTACTGAAAAACAAAAATTTCTCCATCGCATAAGTGTGTGTAACTAACAAAGAATCAGAAAAGGTCTTTTCGAGTTGTAATATAGGATCTTTGGACGGGTATGGAAAATATAATTCGTGTGGCTAACTCACGATCTAACTTGATCAATAACTCACCAAACTATTCTAATCACGAAGCAATGTGCTTCACCTCGTTCAAACGAAACCTCACTTAACTCTCATAATGTAGCCTTTATACTTAGGCTATTTCTCAAACTAGAAACCCAAAATCGACTTCTACACAAACCACTTAAATAATTTAGAAGCTTATGATAAGCTTATTTTTTCAAAATCAACTCTTGCCTCTTAAACATTAGGCGTCATACGAAAATAAACAAGCACAAGCCTCAATAAGCATAGGCAACAACTCAACAAGATTCACCATCTTTTTTATTCTTCATTTTTTTTGATATATATATATATATATATAGGATTGGGTTCAAATGAGAACCCCGTCATTATATGTGAGCCTAGGGACTAATCCTGGCCTTAGATCTAATATTGCACAGTGCAATTATATGTCCAGATTCATTGTGTTTTTTACACAGTACTGTAGTGCTAAAATCAGTCCAATTTTTTTAATTTAATTATATATATATATATTTTTTACGTTTTAAAACATGCAATATGTATCTTAACTTGTAGATCTTGAGAATGTGATTAATTTGATATATATTTCATTCAAAACGAATAAAATTTGAAAAAGTTATGATTTGTTGAAGATTTGAGTTTCATTTCAAAATTTTGAATTTGCAGTTTATATACGAAATTTGCGATACTTTTTTATACAATCGTAGTGTTTTTTTTTTCTTAATCTATTGCGCTTTCCAAAGAACAATGTAGTGCTCTTTGTAAACGTTGATATATGTTCAAAATACTATTTTTAATTAATTAATGCATTTTTTTACATTATTACCATGCTGACATGTCATGATCTCAACCATCAAGATTATCCAATCTAATGGTCAAGATGAGTCCCTAGGTTCACATATAATGACAGGTTCTCATTTGAACCCAACCCTATATATATATATATATATAGATATAGATATATATTGAAGGATGGTGATCCTTTACACTTATTACAATCTTTTCATAAATCCCTGATCACAAATCTAAAACACAAATAACCAACTAAAATAACTAACTCTTACCCCACGCTACTAATGACATAGGAGTTAACTCAAAAACACTCATGGTTATAGGAATGGATTATTTGGCTATGAGGGGCTCATTCGAAATCTACAGTGGTTGATATATATGTAGATATGGCCGGAATAAGGCCAATTTCTATGCCTAATCGTCATGTTCAAAGCTAACTACACACAGTGATTTCAAAGAGATCTCAAAACAGAATCTACTCAAGTACATGCAAAGATGATAAACACTCAGACTACTCACAGGCTTTTGCATGAAAAGATTTTTGCATGAAAAGATTTTGAATGTTCGAAATCATGTGCGTCCAAGTACCATTTTAAAATGTATAGGGTTAATAATTTTTGAAAAATTTATACATTTATACACTCTCAAAAGACAAAAACCTCAAATCACACATAGTCAACTTTGACAGGATAAACTAGACAAACACAATCAAGCGCAGGAATAGCAATCAATCACGTTCAATTAATAGTTATTACAGACCACGAATTTAAATTGCATAATTATTATCAATACAGATCACTGATCGACTTTCACACTCCCCCTCTCCAGAAATCCGGCAATCTCCGTATTGCCACAAATACATATAAAAAGAAAAAGAAGAAAGGAATAAGAAAATGTCCTTGAAGATCAACATTGTCGAGCCGCTTCACATCGAATTCGTGCAATCATCCTTCGTCTCGAACTGCGTGATTTTTATTGTCTTGATCCAAACTACGAAAATACATAAACAAAGAAAACAGAGAACGAACGAACTAATATTTTTGGATTTTTTTTAATTAATCAAAAGGAAAACATAAAATCATAAATAGATACAACAACAATTGTCGACGTCTCTCGCTCAAGCTCCCGGTGGATAAACTAGACAAACACAATCAAGCGCAGGAATAGCAATCAATCACGTTCAATTAATAGTTATTACAGACCACGAATTCAAATTTCACAATTATTATCAATACAGATCACTGATCGACTTTCACACTCCCCCTCTCTAAAAATCCAGCAATCTCCGTATTGCCACAAATACATATAAAAAGAAAAAGAAGAAAGGAATAAGAAAATGTCCCTGAAGATCAACATTGTGTATCCGCTTTACGTCGAATTCGTGCAATCATCCTTCGTCTCGAACTGCGTGGTTTTGATTGTCTTGATCCAAACTACGAAAATAAACAAACAAAGAAAACAGAGAACGAACGAACTAATATTTTTGGATTTTTTTTAATTAATCAAAAGGAAAACAAAAAAAAGATAAATAGACAATAGAAATCGTCGACGTCTCTCGCTCAAGCTCCCGGTGGCGCGTCATCAAACGAACTTGATATGGAACAATGTCCATCGAATCCGGAGGGGGAGCAAGCGGCCAGTGACCCATCATGTCCATCCTGAACTGGGCGAAGTCTGCTGTCAGGGTCGTCAGGAGTTCGTAATTCCTATCGCCAACCTCACGAGCTTAGCGAGCATCCTCCCTCGTCGAACGAGCGTCATCTTCGATGACAGAAAGACGATCATAGATGTTTATTTTGAATCCCGCATAGTCGGCCAAATAAGCATAAAAATTGGCCCTTCCAAAATGCGACGATTTGCTTGATGTCCCGTCTTCGAACCCAGCATCCTCCTCTTTCCTAGCTTTTCCCCCGTCGTCATCCTCTTCATCACTTTCCACAAGGTTCCACAGCTTCTTCACCTTCATTTTTATTCCCTTTGCCCATCCCGACAAACGCACTATCCTCGTCGTGAAAACCAACGACTGAGGATCATGAACGATGTTATCCTTTTTTGGTGCATAGCCGCACATCGTAGCCATCCCAGTAATAAAAGTGTCGTGAGACATCAGAACGGGCCTCTCGCTGCCCATCTTCCAGATGTTCTGGATGCTGCGTATAATCAAGGGGTATATCTGAACCGGATTCCCCTTCATCATGCACCACAGTGCATATAACTCGTTCTTATTTAAAAGCGTCTGCTCTTCCTTTCCGAGCACGTAACGAGAGAGGAAACGATACACCGCATAGAGGTCTTTATCTTGAACCATGGTGAGAGGGTATTGGTTCCTTGCCTCGACACCCGGGAGCTTGATCTCCTCCCAAAAACGTCACTCGTTATATTGATCCGAACTTTTGTGTTTCAAAATTAAATTCAAGTTAAACCATGCGCGTTTATGTTTGGAGATAAGTTAGTTCCCCCTCAAGAGAAAGGGGTCACCGTAGAATGGCAAGTTAAACCAGGTCCATTCTCTCGAGGAGTGGAAATACGGAGTCAACGATGTTTATTATTAATAAAATAAAATTTCAAATTCTAAAAACACGATCAAAGGGGGTTTTTGTTCCGAAAACTTCGAAAGAACTTAATTTAAGAAAACTCGATTAAAAATCTATCTTGCTTCGAGGGTGTCAACCTCTTCACAATAGTCATTTAGTCAATTCACGAACTCAACAATTAACTATTCTCACTCGATCTAAAGATCGTTCCACCAAATATCATTCAAATAATTCATCAAACAATAGATATGCATTCACCAAACGTTATCCAAAAGTAATTCTAACTAGAACAAACCATTCCAAAACATCCAAATCATGAAAATACGAATTAACTAATTAACAATAAGCAATTTGTCACCAAATTGTTCACAAGAACTTTATCATAAATGATTCATAAGAAATATCCAAACATGATATCTAAAGATTACTATCTAACATGAATTACCAAACTAATTAACAAGATAAAGGTGTAGAGTTTACTAAATTTTGAGAAAACTCTATCACGATACTACGATGAATCCTTGCTAAATCCAGCTATTCCGGGGATGAAATGAACCTCGCTGAGTCCTGGAAGCTTGTCACGAACCTCTATCTCCAGCAGTTATCATGAACCAATCGAACTTCTAAATGAATTTTCCGTAAGGGCTATAAGTCAAAGGTTGAGAAAGTTGTCAATTCTCTCTTCCAATGGTATATGATCTGGTCTAAGGATAAAAGGATAGGTCTTCACTGAGAATTTCTGAGTTTTAAAGGCTCAAAAGTCATTTTGTAACTGAAGAATCCCAAAAATATGCATTTGTAACGTACATATCCGATCGAATTGTTCATGAGTCCGATCAGATGAAAGCTTTTGTCTTGTTGTTCGATCAGACATAGCGCTTATCCGACCGGTGCGTGCTTTGAAGGTTAATCCGTTCAGTTAGTGGGCTCATCCGATCGGAGATGTGTTATTTTGGCTGTTTTGAGCGTTGAATCCTTTGTCTTCATCTCCCGATTTTGTCAAGTGACTCAACTGTAAGAGAAAAACAAGAAAAGTGGTCCAGAATGACCAATTATTGAATGAAAAGTCGAAAAGTTAAGCAAAAGGCCAAAGAATGCAAAATAGCTTATTCTTAACCTAAAAAGATGGTAAAAAGACTCAAACATGACTCAAAATATGTACAAAAGTGTAACAAAAATGTACGAATCAACCACCCCATGCTTTATTGGTTTGTTCGTCATCGAACAAACGAAAGAATCAAAATCGAGAAAGAATGAAAGTAGTTAGATCAAAGAGTCATGTGGTGCATATAACTTAGTTTCACAAATATAAATACTTTTGTTGAAAACATTCAAGCTAAGCTCGTGTTACCTTTTCACCTTGAAACCAAAAGAATGCGTCCTCACAAAAGTCAAATATATAATGGTGCACTCATTCGCTCGTGTTTTTTCAAAAGGTAAGTGTATACGCTCGGGTCAACATAAACATGCATTCAACGACTCGTGAAAATCAAAGACTCGTACATCGCATATAGGTGTGCACGTTTAATCAAGAATCGAATTAGGACTTCTAGGGTTGTAATGTAGGCTCTTTGGTAAGTTGTTTCATATATAAATATTTGTGGCTAACTTGCGGACAAACGCAACCAATAACTCACTCAATCAAACATTTTTAAGCATAGAGCATAGTTTTGCTCCTCAATCCTCCCAAAATAACCATGTATCATTATTTTTTTAGCCCTTTTATTACTAAGGCTATTTCTCACCCAAAACCCGAATACTTGCCTTTAAACATAGTCTTTATCTTAATATCTATATGCTCTTAAAGAACTTAAGCACACTTAATTTCCTCTTATTTTTTCCCTTTTTTTTTCTTTTCTTTTCTTTTTTTTTCCTTCTTTTTTTTTTAATTATAAACTCCACTAATTCCCACCCCGCAATCTTCAATCTCAATAGACCAATAATAAATAAACTCTCATCTCACAAACTTAAATGAAATAAGAGCTATAATGATGCTCATGGCTAAAACAGAGACGGGATAAAGTCTCAAAGGGGCTTGTTAGGAATTTATAGTGGTTTTTATTTTTGAATATAGGTGGAATCGGGTTTTATATGTGCCTATCGTCATTTTCAAAATCAAATGTACATATGAGACTTAGAGACTTCTCAAAACACTTATCGAATCATAGCATGTAATGTTGGTAAACACACAAGGCTTCTTACAAGGGTTTTATTCAAACTTTGAAAGTAAGGTGATCGAGTTTTAAAAGCTTCACAAAATTGTTAACGACTAAGTGTTGTTTTAAATAATTATTATATAGATAGGTTTTGGAAAAAATTTCACTAAACAAGCTCAAAAGACTCTAACGATAAATCACACAACACATGATTTTGACAGGCAAGCTAGTACAAACACAAATAAGCATGGGAATGATCTCAACTAAAGCTGACATAAGCAATTGGTTAATTCATAGGTAGTCACTCAATAAAATGACAAAAAGTAAATAAAATGATAAAAAAGATTTGAATTATGCATGCAGACAGATACATCTGGTCGGATATAGTACTCATCCGACTAGATGAAGTATAATTAACATGTCCGACCGGTTATCGTCCTTTTCCGATCGGATAAGAGGTTAGTAGGTTTTATCTAGTCGGATATTACTGTCCATCCGACCGGATGATACCTTTTCGGTTGAATTTTGACCGATTTCACCCCCACCCCCACCCCCCAAAAAAAAAAGAAATTAGCAATCTTCTGGTTGCTGACCAAAATAAGTAATAAACGGGGAAGGAAAAGTTCAAACATCCAAAATTTCGAATCAATTATTTAATACAAACACCCATGCATCCAACACAAAATAAAAGAATTAAAGAAAGAAAAAGTTTTGATATATATGATACAAATTGGGGCACGGGCCCGCTTACTGGTCCATGTCGTCCGGGGGTGTAGGTGGGTAGTGATGCTCAATCCTATTCAAGCGTTCATCAATAGAAACGAGGTATCCGTGGTTGGCTTCAACGTTGTCATTCAACCTAGCGAGATATTGGTTAGTTGTGGCCATGTTGGGGTCCAATCTATCCAGAGAACCTTGAAATGTCCTAGCTTCTTCACGTGCCTCCCACGCATCCTACGAGCGTCCCGAGCGTACTCTTCTTGATTGAGGTTCAGTTGCCTCATTTGATACATCATGCTTACTTGGAAGTCCTGCTGCTGCCTCCACTGCTCGTCGGAGTAGTAAGGATGACTAATCGGCCCATCTCCATACGAACTTTTCCCGTAACTGCCATACTCGATACCTTCCCCATAGTCTCCGTGCGTGTATCTTTGGAAACCCGTGTTTCCATCATCTTCGTCCTCCTCCTCATCGTCCTCATTCTCTTCATCATCCTCGTCACCATTATCATCACTGTCGTCGTCGTTGATGTCTTTGATTGTTTTGGCCATTTTCTTGTCTGAGGGAATCATGAAAGTCGGGATGGAAATATTCTGACTATTGAATGTTCGAATTTCAACCAGAATAGCCACACTCGGATAGATAATGTCGTCGTCATAAGGGTTTCAGTTGTGGTGTCGTGCAAGATCAGTGACGAACGTGCCCAAGGTGAGCTTCACCGTATTCCTATCATTCATTCGTTGAACGTTCTCTATCGCAGTCATCAGTAGCAGATAAAGTTTCGCATCACCCCGGTGGTGCTCGATCCACAAGGCTCGCAATTCGGATAACGTGATCTGCGTCATGTCCTCCTTTCAAAAAAAACACTTGCATGAAAAACTTATACGTCAAGTACATGGCATTCGACCGTAATGAAGTAGAATTGAAATGGCATCCGGGCTCCGGTGGTGCTCCCGAAAGTTTCTCCTACCAAACCTTCTTGTCGTAATCATCATGCTGAAATGACTCGTCCCCCGGTTTGTCGCTGTTTATTCCAAAGATAACGTCGAGGTCACCTTTGGTGGTGTGGAGTGGGCGGTTACAAAGTCGGAAATCGAAAGAGTCATCGGCAACAGGCTTGTAAGTGTTGAAGAACTCCAGCATTAGAATTTGGTAACCGGGTTGCTTAAAGTCGGCCCACTTTTCCAAGTCGAGGGTCTTGATGCCCGCCATGAATTTCTCCGCTGTTTTATCTTTCATGGCAATTTGATGATTCTAAAAGTCTGTATCGATATGCCGAGGAGCGTAAACATCTCACGTAATCAATGATTTGTATAGCGTTACCTCCCTCTCGTCAATTAAATCGAACGGAGCCAAGCCTCCCCGACGTTGCTCGTTCCTTTCCCAAGACTTCTACCTGAGTTGTTTCCCTTCCTCGGTGGTTAACCAGAAGCCATTGTGATAACACAAAGAATTTCAAAATATAGACACAAAGACTCTCTCAGGAATTTTGTCGAACACCTACTCTGCGACACACTTTCAACCCAAAACAACCTCCAAATTCTCCCAACAATCAATCACCTTTCAAAATCCCTGCAAATCAATTCACAAGCAGTTAATGAGATCGAGTTCAAGCCGTTTTACCTCAAGGATCACAGGTTCGTGTTCTTTGAGGTTTGAGAGGAACAAATTGGACTTGATCCTTTTCTTCCTAATAGATGGAATTGCTTGATTAGTTCTCCGATCGGATACATTAATTTGCAAGAATTTGGGATTAAGAATGCCTTCAAAGTGATTTTGCTCTTTTGCTCTGTAAAATAGGAGAATAATTAGTTTAAGGGTGACATTTTAAATTTAAAGAAAACTGACTTATATAAAATATGCATTGTCGTCCGATCGGATAATGCTCTTGTCCGATCGGATGTGATTCCAGTGTGTTCTGTCCAATCGGATAATTCTCTTGTTCGGTCAGATTGTTCTCCAGTAGCTTTAATTCGATAGGTTTATCCCTCCATCTGGTCGGATTGTACTGTTCGATGTAATATATTTTTTATTTGCATTTACTTAAAGTATGTCCATTGATTTATCCCTACAAAACTCATGAGAAGATTCGTTAAATAGAAATAAATCGCGAAAGCACAAATTCTTTATTTATTCAATATGTGAGCATAATTGCTCTTTATTTAAACTGGAAATTCAGCCAAATGATAACAAGCCAATTCTTAAACACAAGCGCAACTGAAATAAAATTAATGTAAACAAGGAATTAAGATCCTATGACACTATTAGGGCTAGGGGGTGGTTTAGGTCCATAAGCCAAATCTTCAAGGTTTTTTATATCCTCCTCCATCTTGATAATTTTGGCCTTAAGTTCAACGATCTTGTCGTCTGCCTCTGCCAAGTACTTGTGAAGGGTAGCTATATCCTCCGTGTGTGCCATCTCTTCGCAGATATAGTTGGAAATATCAGCCCTCATCTCGCTCATCTTCTCTCTTTGCTCCTCCAGTTAAATTTCAAAACTCTCAACATATCCTCGTACTTTTTTCTACTCACCCATCCATGACAAAAGTAAATAAGGGATGGGTCGTTGTTCATGTTTCTTAGTGAGTATTCAAAAACCATGGAATGTGAAAAGAAGAAAATTTTTGTGAAGAACAAGAATACTGAAGATGGGTTTTTATAAGAATCCAAAGCTTAGAGGAAGGAAACCTAAGGATCTTTTAAAATCAAGACGTTCCTAGTTTCTCCTTGATTACCAAAAAATAATAGGATTGAAAATAAGCCAATATTCAGCACATCCTTACCAAATCATACTTAGCTTACGTAATATTCTTCCCAAATCTGTGTTCAGAATCAGTTGATTTCTCCGCGATATCCGATAAGATGGTGTGTAGTCGGCATATCGGATCGGTCATAATCTTTATCCGGTCGGATGATAATCCATTAAGTATGATCCGACCGGTTGTCTTCATTCCTCCGATTGGATGCTCTGTGCTGAAGATTGTTTCAAGCTTTCTACATATCTCAAAGCATCAATAATAACCCTATCTCTACTCCAAACTTCCAACATGAAAAATATGTACAGAAATGAAAATAAAATAAGAACACTTGGTTACCTCCCAAGAAGTGCAACTTGTAACGTCCTTTTCTAGACGTTACCTCGTATTGGTTAAAGAATCTTGAGGTGGATCGTTAAGTAGCATGACCTCACGATCGGTTTTGGGGATGGGTCCCCCAGGGTATAACTTCACTCGATGCCCGTTGACTTGGAACGTGGAATCGCTTTTCTCATCGTACAAGGTGATAGCCCCAAATTTGTTGATATTAGTAATCAAATATGGCTCACTCCATTTTGACTTGAGTTTTCCTAGGAAAAGTTTGAAACGTGAGTTAAATAGTAAGGCTAGTTTCCCTACCTCCAATTCTTTTGGAACAATCTTTTTGTCATGCGTATCTTTCATCTTTTGCTTGCTTGCCCATTCCATCTCATAAGAGTCGTTTCTTATTTCCTCCAACTCACTCAAATCCAACTTCCTAAATTTACCAGCCTCGTTCACATCCATGTTTAGTGTTCGTATTGCCCATTCCGCCTTGTGTGATAACTCAACCGGAAGATGACAAGCCTTTCAATAAACCAATCGAAAAGGACTCATGCCCAAAACCTTTTTGTGGGTCGTACGATATGCCCACAATTCATCAACTAGTTTCATCGCCCAATCTTTGCGGTTTGGCTTTACTGTCTTTTTCAGAATGCCCTTAATTTGTCGATTACTTGTTTCCACTTCTCCCGACGTTTGTGGATGAAAGAAACGAAATTGAAAGTTGAAAGATTACGAACTATATTATCAAAGAAAACCAAAGTATAAAGCATCAAGTAACTCAAGATCCGAAAATTAAGAGCAATTACCTAAAAGCGTAAAATTAACGAACAATTAATCTAGAAAGCAATAAAAAGGTTTAGAGTACTTATTTGAACTAGAAAAAGCATCAAATCTCCAGCTATTTCGGAGAAAAGAACGATGATCTTGAGCGAAGAAAGAATCACGAACGAAAGAATGGAGCTTAAGCACTCGTAATTTCGAATCTTCAACCTTGATTGTGTATCTACATAACGGGTGGTGGAAACGGACTCTCTCTACGTCTTGAAACCCTAGGAATATGAGTAGTGATACCCAAGACAGATTATAGAAGGGTATTTATAGTTTTCCCAAGACTTGGAGTACAATTTACCATAAAAATTCCGATCTGGTCCCGATAACTATTGGGGTTAACGGTTAGGTTAACCGTTAACGCTACCATTAACTCTTGCTGAAAGTCTCTGTCCGCACTTAACAGTTCAGCTAGCGGTTGTGGTAACCGTTAAGTGTGCCGCTAAACTCTCTGTTGCTTCCTAACAGTTAACAGTTCGGTAACCATTAAGTCCGCCGTTAACTTGGTCTGGGAGTTCTCTGTTGTCCTTTAGCGGTTGTGATAGCGGTATAGTGACTACTAGGGTTAGTGGTCGGTATTAGCGGTTAGATTGACCGCTAACCTAACTGTTAACTTGTAAAATCTGCTACTTCTTCACCGAATAGCTTGATTTCGTCTCTTGATTGTCAAACTTCATTTATTTAGCGCTGAGCTGGTTACTTAGCTATATGGGGAAAAATAGAGAGTATTCACCAATTGCATCAATAATGATCAAAACGCGGTAAAATAAGCTGGATATACAAAAATATGAAAATACGCTTAATCCATCTAACTTATACCAAAACTTATAAAAAAAACTAACTAAAACACTAATAGAAATTAATACAAATTCATGCTAATCATAATGCATAAAGCGCTCAGCAAAGGGATCGTTCCGTTCGGCCATCTTGAGCCAATACTTGATGTCAATCACCATCAGACGGATGATCATACGATTCGTCAAGGAGTTATATAATTCGACCTCGTCGTCATAAATCCTGAATTTGGCCCCCCACCTTCTTCTCTATATTTTCTCACTTTTCTCGATGGTTGAAACGACGATATGGTTTCAGTTTTGAAGAAAAATGGATTGTCGGATTACGACTTAAAGTTCAAATATCTTTCCGGATTGCGGCTAAGTAACTATTGCCGGACTGTGGCTAAAAGATGGTCAGAATTTGACCTCGGTTGCATGCACAATACCGCAAAAAATCGGCCAGCTGAATTTGCTAACGGTGGGGTTAGCGGTTACCCTTACCGTTAATTAGACCGTTACGGGATAACGGTGAGCTGTAACCGTTAGTGCAACCGTTAACCTTACGTCGAGCACTTGGTGTGCAAAAGATTCCACCGGCGATTTGCAACCCAAAACCAAAGAAAACTCAACCAAAACCTCATAAACCCTGCAAACTCTACCCCAAGAAGTTCAATCCAAGTTTAAAGGTCAAGCCACTCTTACCCACTTACCGAGAAGATGGTCGCGCCTTGATTCCTAGATTCTCCTAAAAGTAATGTCCGGAGTGCGGCTGAAATGAGTTCGAATACGCAGGTAATCATCAGAATGCGGCGGATTTCTCTTTGTTGTTGGTGGAAAAAATTTGAATTGTGGATTATCGGTGAAATTTCGGACGCTAGCGATAGGGTTTGGAAAAGTGAACGAAAATCCCATTTTTTAACTTTTAAAGCTGTTGTGTCGGGCCAAGCTTTTAATACGTTGGCGGTGGGCGTAGCTGTCAGGGTAACCGCTAACCCTACCGCTAGTGTGCTCTGTCTATTGCTAATGGTAGCCTTAGCGGTAAGAGCTACCGCTAAGTGCGTAAAATTGCAAAACCCACGAAAAATATTAAAATGTTCGAGCATAAAACATCAAATCGTACGAACTTAAAATATTTATTATAGCAAATCGTGATCATAAAACATCGAACATAAATAAAATCAGAAATAACAATAAAAATAAAAACCTAGATAAATAGGATAACAATCCTAAAGACTTGAAAATAAAATAAATTCTGCTAACTAGAACTAGTTGCTCTAAACATCAAAGGGTTTCATGCTACTAGAGCTATAGTATTAGTTAGGTCCATAGAATAAATCTTCGAGTTCGTCGAACCTTGCATCTGCCTCTTCCAGAAGTTCCTCCATCTTGGCTATGTTAAAGAGATGTGTTGCTTCGTTGAGCAGAAGATCGTGGTTCGCGGACGTCAACTCCACAACCTTGGCATCCGCATCCGCCAAATATTCCTCCAGTCTGGCAATATTAAAAGCAAGTGATGCTTCATCGAACAAAAAGTCAGTGTTCTTGGACCTCAAATCTCCAATCTTTTGGTTAGCTTCGTCTAATTAATTCTGAAGCTCCTCCACGGTTTCTTCATATACTTCTCTTCTCAACCACCCGTGCTCGAATCCCGCAGGTGATGGACGGATCCGTTTCATCTTTGGTAACGAGGTTAATGATAAAATTTGGTGTCGGGAGGTGATCAAGGTGTGTCAAGAGCTTGAAGGATTTATGAATATTGGAGTGCTCAAGGGGGGTTTATATAGGAATTATTGGTCTTGGAAAATAGGAGTCCTAGATTCTCTCTAAATCTAAATAAGGTAGGATTTAACAAAGCTCACCTAATCAAAACAGGACTCTCAAAAGGAAACAGATCTAGACTTTTAATTAATCCAAAATTCGACCAAACACTTACCATAATAAATTACCTTGTGGGAAAGAGTTCCCAAAAATCGCATCCTATAAAATCCCAAAAATCTGCGTCGTTTACCACGCTAGTGGTAGCCTTAGCGGTAAGGCCTACCGCTAGGTTGACTGTTAACGGTCTCTGAAGGTGGCTAGCAGTTCGGCTAACGGTCGGCTTGCGTCGTAAGGACCTGCAAAAACATGCTAGCGGTGGCCTTAGCGGTTTGCGCCGTTAAAATTATCTGTTCGTGGTTAGCGGTAGCCATAACAGTTCGGTGCTACCGCTAAGTGGACTGTAAAACTCTTTATTTCTCGCTAGCGGTGGCCTTAGCGGTTGCAGCCACCGCTAGTCCCATCGTTAGAAACCCTCTGTTTGCATCTAGCGGTAGTTTTAGCAGTCAATCTTCATCGTTAAGCTTGGAGAAGACGCTAGTGGTAGGGTTAAAGTTAATCGCTACCGCTAACCTACCTCTAGGTCTCTGAATTCGGCAAGTTTTTCATTTTTCCTGCACATCGACACACTCATAAACGTACCACAGAAATAACTAAATCACACACATATATACATGACATAAATAAAGGAAAAGTCAAAAGAAAAAGAAAAGAATACAAACGCTTGGGTTGCCTCCCAAGAAGCGCATCGTTTAACGTCGCTTGCTCGACGAGAACTCTAGCGATTAATTTTCAGCTAGAGGTGGATCTACCAACTCCACCACTTCACGATCTTGGCTTGTCATCATCCCATCACGATAGAGTTTCACTCTGTGTCCGTTGACTTGGAAATTCAAATCATTCTTCTCATCGTACAGAGTGACGACTCCAATTTTTTTTATCTCTCTAATCACAAACGACCCACTCCATCATGACTTGAGCTTACCCGGAAACAACTTAAATCTAGAATTATAGAGCAAAGCTGACTTTCCAACTTCCAAATGTTTATCAACAATTCTATGGTCGTGACATTCCTTCATCATTTTCTTTTGCCACCATGCGTTATCGTATGCTTCATTTCTGGTTTCTTCAAGCTCGGTCAGCTCTAGCTTCCTATACTCGCCCGCTTCATTGTAATTCATATTCAGCTTGCGAATAGCCCATCTTGCTCCGTGCTCTAGCTCGATTGGCAAATGACACGCCTTCCCATAGACAAGCTGAAAAGGACTCATACCAAGCACTATTTTATATGTTGTTCTATACGCCCACAGTACATTAATAAGTTTCATCACCCCATCCTTCCTATTCGGCCCCACTATCTTCTCGAGGATGGCCTTCAGCTGGTGATTAATGGTTTTAACTTGCCCAGAGGTTTGAGGATGATATGGAGTGGCTACCTTGTGTCGAGTCCCATATTTATTCATTAGCCTTTCGAAAGCTCGGTTGCAGAAATGACTTCCACCATCACTAATTATTGTCTTTGGGACTCCAAATCTGCTGACGATGTTCTCTTTCAAGAATTTAAGCAGTGTCTCAGCATTTTCCTGGTGCGCGGGAATCGCCTCCACCCACTTGGATACGTAGTCGACTCCAACCAGAATGTACTCGAAATCACCACTCTTGGGAAATGGTCCCATGAAATCTATGCCCACCAAAGGCATTTCATCCCTCTTACCTATATTTCCGGTTCGTTGGCAATTATCGCACATCTTACAGTATTCATATGCGTCGGCAAATAAGGTCATCCAATAGAATCCACTTGAAGAACTAAAAATGCCGTCTTTTGAGACCCAGAATGCCCTCCAAGATCATGGAAAAAATGTAGGATACTTGACATTTCATCATTAGGGATGCATCTTCTGCTCAGCCCATCTTAAATTTGCAGCATTTGAATATGTATGGGTCATCCCAAAAGTAACTTCTGCACTTATGTAAAAATCTCTTTCGTTCTTGGTAGGATAAATGTTTTGGCACAATATTACAAGCAAGATAATTCACTATGTTAGCATACCAAGGAGTAGTTAAATTCTCAAGAATATAAGCACTTTCATATGGGAATAAATCATAAATCATAATCTGCTCATTCACATCATTCTCAATCACCATCCTAGATAAGTGATCAGCTACCACATTTTCACAACCACGCCTATCTTTAATTTCTACATCAAATTCTTGCAATAATAAAATCCATCGAATAAGGCATGGTTTGCTTTGAGGTTTGGCAAATAAATGACGCAATGCAGCATGATCAGTATGAACAATTACTCTCGCTTCTACAATATAAGATCTAAATTTATCCAGTGAAAACACAACAGCTAGAAGTTTTTTTTTCAGTAGTGGTATAATTACGTTGGGCATCGTTCAACATATAACTAGCATAATATAATCCTAAGTAATTTAACTACAAATTGCCCTAAAACAGACTCCACAGCCTCATTAGACGCATCACATATGACTTCAAAAGGTAGTGACCAATCCGGGGCAACAACAACAGGTGCTGATGTAAGCTTTTCTTTAAGTAATTTAAATGCATTCATGCACGCTTCACCAAACACAAAAGGAGTATCTAGAGTCAATAGTTTACACAGTGGACGACTAATTTTTGAAAAGTGTTTTATGAGTTGCTTATATAAACCTGCATGTCAAAGAAAACTCCGTACACCTTTAACATCACGAGAGGTTTTAGCTTTATCAACGTCCAACCCCTTTCTAGAAACAACATGACCCAACACGGTACCACTCTTGACCATAAAATGGGATTTCTCCAAACTCAATGTAAGACTCTTCTCAATGCAACGTTCTAGCACCCAAGATAAATTGGACAAGCAGTTGTCAAAAGATGAATCAAAAATAGAAAAATCATCCATAAATACCTCAAGGAAGTCTTCGATGAAGTCAGTGAAAATGGATAACATGCGTCTTTGGAATGTTGTTGGGGCGTTGCATAAGACGAATGGCATCCTCCGGAAGGCAAATGTATCAAAGGGGCATGTAAATGTCCTCTTGCTCTGGTCTTCTGGGGCGATAGCCACTTGATAATAGCCCGAAAGACCATTCAAGAAGCAATAAAACTCGTGTCCAGCAAGCTTGTCAAGAAGTTGGTCAATGAACGGCAAGGGAAAGTGATCTTTTCTGGTGGCTGCGTTTAGCTTTCTATAATCGATACACATGCGCCACCCAGTCGTTAGTCGCGTCAGGACAATCTCGCCTTTTTCGTTTTTGATTGTGGTGATACCTCCTTTCTTTAGGACCACATGGACTGGGCTCACACATTTGCTGTTGGCGATAGGAAAAATAATCCCTTCTTCTGTTAGCTTCAAAATCTGTTTCTTGACCACCTCATACAGTGTTGGAGTCAATCTTCTTTGGTCGTCTCTTACCGCCCTCGCATCAGGTTCAAACTCGATTCGGTGCATGCAAGTAATGGGACTAATCCCTTTGATGTCGTTGATGCTCTATCCTATAGCTTCTTTATACTCAACACTAGAATCAGCTCCCTTTCCTCATTTTCCGTCAATGCTGAGTATATGATGACGGGTTTTGTTTTATTGGGTTCGAGGAAGATGTACTTTAAATGACTTGATAGTGGTTTCAACTCCACTTTCGGCTCGAGCTCAGATGCATTAGACATCTCGTACGTTTCAACATAAAAATCTTCAAATTCATCTACAATTTCTCCTAAGTCAATTCTCAGTAATTCGGCTACATCCTCCCCACTTAAAAATTCTTCGTCGTCCCCGACGTGTGACTCGTCTAAAACGGTAATTCCTTTAAACTCATGGATGCAAGACGCAATCGGATCAACAAATGAACACTCATCTCGCATGAATACAGAAGGAGTATTATGGATCCAATGGCTTTTTCATTGTGGGGAAGGAGACCAACGGAGTTGTCTTTTTTTTTTTTTTCCCTTCTGAACGTAATTGAATTAATCGATTCGAGGAAGAAGGTGAAGATTGAGCCGAGTTGCGTTAGTTATTCTTTTTCCTTCTGTACCCGAGAAAAAAGGTGAAAAATGATATCATGTATGGATAGATTGAACATAATATGTTTTTTTATTTTTATTTTTCCAGTTTTAAGTAAGTAAGATAAAGATAAGGCAAGAACCGTCTATTGCAATCCTCATGTTAATATTGTCATATTATACCTAATCTCATGGTTATTATCAAATATTAACATCTAAAAGTGAATATTAAAGAGGAGGAATGGTGCAACACGGGAACTATAGACGCTACCTAGAAATTATTCTTGGTTGATTTATTTGCAAACAATATGATAAAGTGATATGTGTGTGTGTGTTTGTATAGATGTTCAATATAATAAAGTGTGATTATATCATAGTTCAAATCAATTATTTTCTATTCATCGAATCAATCAAAAGTTCTAATATTTTTTTATGGACACATAATATACACTGAGAAATTAATTAAATATATTTCTTTAAATTAATATATTACATAATATTTTCTATAATATAATTCCTTAATTAGTGTGAATTCAAATAGGTAAAATCGGATGAGTCTTACCACTTACTGTTAAATTGGATTGTTTGCTCACTTAACACTACTAAATTTTATTTGCAGTTTTCTTTAAGTGCTGATTATCTTTGCTGCTTTTAATTGCCTTTCACCAAACTTTCAACCCTACTAATTTGTGTTTGGTATTGGCCAGATTTCGTTTATGTGAAAACTTATAAAATAAATAAATAAAATGACAAGGCGGATAGTGAAATTCGTGAAATTGACCAAACCAAAAGCGTACCACAAAAATTTCAGGAGCCATCACTGCCCCCAATCTTTCGCACCAATCTTGCCGTCACCCGGCAGTATTAAATTCCCTTTTTTCCTTGCCTAATTTCTATAATTTACTCATAAAAGAGTTGATTTCTGTGGAAGTTTCCCTTAGTTGGGTTAGCCACTGTTTCGATGTTTGACATGTTTAGAAATTCTATACGAGCATCCGCAATACGGCAATAGTGGATGATTATTATTGAGTTGCCGTGATGATTTTTTCTAAGGAGCATGCTTCGGTCAATAAAGTATTCAAAAGATTTTTAACGGGTTATTGAGCGTGAGGGAGGCGGTAAACCACAATTCCAATAACATTTTGACTACGGTGTAAAGAAAATATTTTTAAAAAAAATGTGACACCTATAATTTTAGATCTTAGAGTCCAATTTAACTCTATAACTGGATAAAAAGAATGGACATGATTAATTATATTATTTTACCTCAATAATATGATACGTGAGAGTTTTTAAATTTCTTCCTTCCCCAATGATCGTTGGGTCTCTTTTTTTTTTGCTCTCATCTGCAACGACCTCTATGCAATTCACTCATATTGCTTCCTTTCTGCAAAATCCATAATTCACAAACGAAAATTAAAACTACACAAAAATAAAATCTCATCCAACTTCTCAAAATTAAAATTCAAAATATTAGATTCTTAAAATAAAACTTCTAATTTCTTTTATCTACTATTTGCGTCTCTTATAGGCACCAATCACAGGCGCACACATAGTCGTACGATTCCCCGAGTACGGAGACGCCGAAGTGACGGGCCGTCTAGGTAGGCGCCGATCCGGGCCTGGGTTCCAAGCTCAAGGTTCTAGCGTTTCTGGATTCGGTTGAGTTCAGGTTTTAGTTAAGGTGGGTTTTTGTGAGTTAGGTATTGGCTTTGACGGGAAGGGAGATGCGGAGGCCACAACTGGATTTTTTAAGGTGCATGCATGTGTCTTCTTTGAATTCTTTCACCAGATCTTCTTGTCTCATTTTGTATGAGTTTCGGTTCAGACTTATTTTGGATTTTCGATTATTAGTTTCCTGATGTTGGGTATTATGAAATCGGGTTTATGATGGTGATGATGGTTTCATGTGGTTTGGGATCGAATTTTTGGTGTTGGTTTTGCGGGTTGGTGAGATAGAGTAATCTTGAGAGTTTTTGGAGTAATTCATAGAAGAAACACTTTTAGTACAAAGATGAAAGGACCCACCATAACTCATACGATTTAGCTTTTCTTTTTACTTATAAATGATATGTGTTCGATGAATTGTCTAGCTTATAAATATGTCTAGCTAATTCTTCTATATTACGGGGTTAGGAAAACAGTGAATAATCAATGTTCTAATATTTCTTTCAATTGATTATGACCCTTTTACTGTTTTTGTGTTTTGGTTTAATTATTGCATAAGTGATTGACAGTCTTTTGTGCTTATATAGTTGTGATTGATTAACAACCTTTTATAACTACTAGTTTGATAAATCATAATTCGAGAGATGAGGTTTATCAATAGGCTTTCAAACACGAAATACTCTATTCAAAAAAATCCAAAGGTTTGAGACTAGTAGTAAAGTTGTATAAAACTTTAAAATATTTTGGAGTTTTAAATATGATTTCAAATGAAGACGTTATTTCATACTTGGAATATACTGTTTAATCACTTCGAGAGGAGGTTTGACTTATAGTAAATTGAATCACAACAATACTTGATTAGTTGAAAATGAAGAAAATTGAAATTTCATTGTAACTCCAAACCCTGGAATATTCCTTTATCACTTGATTACTCATATTTTCACATCTTCATATAATTCTTGTGAATTATAATTAGTTTTACTGTTGTTTATTTTACGTTTGTCATTTGTAATGACATAAATCAAATCATATTATATTTTGATTGAGATAAAACTAAATTATATATACTATATTACTTGTCATTTATAATCAACATATGGTCCTTGTGGGACTCAACTTTTATCATCGCGTACTATATATACACCATATACTTATAGTTAAATAGTGTATAAATAAATAAAAAAAATCTTTTATAACTCGACCCACTATTGAGTAGGACACGTTTTGGTAGTCATGCTAGATAATATGGAAGTTATCTATACATCACATCATCCTCATCATCCGCCGCACGTCTCTTCATATTTCTCGCACATCCCTCCGCATCTCGGTGTGGCTTTGCTACATCTCATACATCTGGTCCTCCAACCTCTTAATCCGGTTGGAATAATGCTCCTCTCTCGACCTTCTTCGTCAGGGCCCTACCTCATCACCATTGGGCTTCGGTCTTTCACGTGGTCTCCCAAGAGCGCTCATGATATCTCGGTGTTTGTGCGAGTCGAGGTTCTAATTTGTTTTATTTTAGAGGTCATTGGGTGAGGTAAGTGTCGGATTCGAGAGTGTGAGATTGTATTTAGCTCTTTGTTGGAGGAGATAGTGATCCCTATATAGAAGGATCATTTTTGAGATTCTCAAATGCACAATATCCAACTTGATGTTTCCCTGAATGGCTCCCCTATTTACGACACGGATGCTCAGAATTTAGCAATTAGTGTGATGAAGACTCTGATGCATGTGGGGCCATTATTGATGTTTGATTATTGGACAAATTGTTCGAATATAGACCACACGACGTTAAATGTCATTCTCAATAACATACATCATAATGCCACTAACTCTTATTTCAGCACGCCTACATTTTTGAAACGGGGGATTATCATCTATGATATCACCACTTGAATGTATCAAAACACCAAATTCTTAATCTCTAAGTCCTTTTAGGTCTTCCTGTTAAAATACGGACCTCATTCACTGGTCCTCGTTCTAATTTTGGCCTAAAACTCCCTCCAATTGTAGTTTGCTGGCTCATAAACATAAAATCCTCCATCAGGGAGGTTGAAAAGCTCCATGATTTGGGCCAAGGTGAGGCGGTGCGAAGTGTTATCCAATTGAAAAGAGATCTCTCGTCGTTCTCAGCCTCTCAACATTAAAGGTGCTCAAAAATTCTAACGTCAACCTCTCGGACGTTGCCCATCTACCCATTATCAAGTCATTGTTCCACCCAATTCGGCTAAAAAGTTGATTCACATCATCCTTGATTTCAAGTGCTTACATGCACATTGGACTTGCATACTTCGTAGCTCAGACCCCTAATTTACAAAGCCGGTCCCATTTTTTCCAGCTCTCAAGCGAGAGGATTCTTACCCCAAGTAGCTCTGGATCGATCTCCATGATTGGTACGTATTCCTTTTCTTTATTAGGTGAGAAAAGGGGCGAGGATGGTGGTGATGGTGTCGGCTCTCTCATTTGGGATTTCTCAAAAGGGATTGCCTCCTCGTCAGTTTCCGGCACATCATAAAGCCATTTTGTACAAAGCAAAGACTTTAATTTAATTCGGCTTCAAATATAATCAAAACTATTCGATTTATCTATATAAAAACAAAACCAACTTTCAATATTCAACGTCATTCATTCTCTTCAAGAATACACTCACAATGGACTTGATGAACTCAATAACCAATCAATCATGATAAACATGCATATTTTTAAGTAAAATTCAAATTTTACAAGTTCAAACGATCATCGTATCTATATTTATCCCCCAATCTCTTGAGAAATCCCCTAAAACGTCAGTAAATTCAATCTCATGGCTAAAACATCAAGCAATTCAAGTTCATCATGCGTTAGTTATCACAAGATCTCTTAAAATTTCAAATACTAAGCATGCTTAATATGTGTTCGATGAAATTCCTCAATGAGTATTCAATCTTAAAATTACAAATTGAAGTAAATCAATCACAATCTCAATCTTAATCATTAATATAAGAATTATTAAGCATCAAGGAACAAAGATTTATAGATAAATTCAACCAATTATAAAAATTCCCAAAATTCCAAATGAAGAACTGTAATTGAAAAATTAGAGAATTTGTACCTTTTTTGTTGGATTTTGATGATGAGTGGAGAGAAATTGATTTTGTGTTGTGTTTATAAAAAATTGAAAATTTTCGCAAAGGGGAAGGGAGAGTTCGCTGTCGAGAAAGGTAGAACAAGAAATGAGAAGAGTTTTTGCATTTTCTACCTTTATATGTTTGTTTTGTGACTCATTCGCGACCTGGTTCGTGGGCGTGAATGGGGTCGCGAACACATGCCTTGAGAAAGGATTCCAGTAACGACCTGCTTCGCATTCACGAATGGGGTCTCAATCACATACCTTGAAAAAGGCATCCATTAATGACTTGAGTCACGGTCACGAGTGGGGTCGTGAACACATGCCTTGAAAAAGACTTTTGGTAGCGACCTTGTTCACGGTCGTAATTGGGGTCATGAATAAAAAAAATACAAATTTTTATATACTACCTGTTGCACCTTACTAATGTTGGGTTGCCTCCCAACCAGCGCTTCCTTTTACGTCTTTAACTAGACACTCTCTTTTATCAAGAGTTCGTTTTTACAAACGGCATTTCCTTTCTTCCACATGCTATAGTCATCTTTATTCTTTCGGACATCTTGTAAACATTCCAAAAAAATTCCAAACATCAAAACAAGAGTTAAGGTAGTTGTGCAACCCATGTTCTTGATTCAAAGATGTAATCAAGACATTCTTAATACAAGCTTCGAAATCATCTATCCTTTTACACTCTTCAATTCATTTCACATCATCACATATTTTTATAATATTATAAATATTGAAGATTTTATGCTCATCATTGATACTCAATGTAATTTCTCCCATTTCCACCTCAATAAGGTCTTGACGCGTTACTAAAAATGAGCAAATAATATTAATCTCACGTTCTTATCTTCTTCCATGTCCAACACACAAAATCCACTGGGTATATTAACTCGCCTACTTTACTAGCACATACCTAACTATATACCATTTGGGTATTGATAAGGATCTATCCGCCATTTAGAGTGTAATGTTTATCAGTTTGGTACTTTTTATCTCCAATCTCTTAACGATCGATAATAGCATAAGGTTTATTCTCGCACCCAGATCACACAAGATGTTTTCAAACATACTCCCCTCGATGGTACATGGGATCTCAAAACTCTTTGGATCCTTGCATTTAAGAGGTAACTTCTTCTGGATTACCGCACTACATTCCTCAGTTTTTTTAAATAAGACACAAACTTTATTAAAAAGGAAAAAAAGTGCAAAAAAATGGTTATCCCAAACCTACAAGTTAGCTTAGAAAACCTAAATAGATTTTAAGCACACAATTTAACATTTTTATGTCAAATTCTTGAAGATTTTTGGCGAACTTTGTCTGAAATTATCTTAATTGCGTGGACATTATCTTGCAAATCAAATATATACTTTGTAGTGGAGGTTGTCGATTCGTCCTGCAACTAGGGGTTAAATGGCATAAGAGAAAATGGTATACCCAAATGAACTACATTCCTCAGTTACATTCACGGTCTCGTACTCTTCAAGCCTCCTTTTCTTACTTATCTCCTCTTTTAAGAACTTTCCAAAGTTTGTATATGTATCAAAGCATCAACAAAAGGAATGTTTATGTGGATTTTTGGGGAAATATCTAAAAATTTAGAGAAGTGCTTATCCACTTTTTCTCTTTTGAACTTTTTGCGAAAATGGTAAAGAATTAGATGATTTAAGAGATGTATGAATAGATTTTGGTTTCACAGTCCCTTTTTTAATCTCTACTTCAATCACGTCCTCCTCGTGAACTTTGTCTACATCCTTTGTAAATCACTCAAGTTCAATGTTTGGCATCTTTGATCCTTCATACTCCTTCATATTTCTCAAATAATGTATAATGGACTTGATCTTTAGGGTTTACTTCGATATTGCTCAGAAATTTCCCTTTCTTGTGTTGGTTTCTGATGATGGCAGCCAATTGAGAGTTTATGTTTCAATCAACTTCATGTGTGTCCCAAATGACCCGTTCACCTGAGCTAGATTTTCCTCCATTCTATGTATTTTTGCTTTGCCTTTCATGAACTGAGACTTCATTCCACCCACAAAAGTGGTGAACATTTATTCTATACTTAGCTTCTTTCCCTCGTTGATCACCCTATTCATCACCAAAAAACACGGTGGTGGTTGGAGTGAATTGTTTGGATTGGTTTATGAGAAGTTCAGATGATTTCTCAATCCGGGTTGGTATTGGTTTCCACCTTGATTGCTTCTATATTTATTTTTAATGTTTCTATGATTGATAAAATTTACGTTTTCAACCGCTTATTGCATAGAAACTCCACTTGCTTAGCCTGTTGATATTCGCGAGCTTGGTGGTATCAACATGTCAAACATTTTATTCATTGCCACTAATTGTTGAATTATAACAGTGATCACATCATTCTCCCCCACCATAGCAACCTTCTTTATCATTGAGCATTTCGTCGGCCAATGCTAGCTATTGGCTTCCATTTCTTCTAATATGTCCATAGCCTTGTTGGTGATTTTTTCTAACAAGGCACCTCCTGATGAAGCATCCACCATCACCTTCATGTGTCCACTCAACCCATTGTAAAGTTAGCAAACTTATATATATTCAGAAAAACCATGTTGAGGACACTTTCTCAAAAGCTCTCAGGATCTTTCCCATGCTTCGTGTAATAGATCTCCATATAGTTAGCGAAATTACTGATCTCGCTCTTTAACTTTTGTGGCTTGCTTGGTGGAAAGAATTTTAGTAAAAACGTTTAATACATTTCATCCCATGTGCCAATGGATCTGAAGCTTAACGTGTTGTACCAAAACTCGCCTTATCTCTTAAAGAGAAAGGTAATAGGTGGAGTTTGATTACATTTTCTGGGACCTTGTTCATCTCGATGGTCCCGCATATATAAAGGACACATCGTATACTGCACTTCCCCAAGACTAGTTCTGTTGAACCATCGCAATCAATCTCGTCTTCAACTCAAAGTTGTTTATCAAAATTGGTGGTCCATTTGCTCCTCCATGAGCCCGATTAGCATTGAATTGGAACATGGTACGAATGCCCGATAGTGCATCTTATTGGAGTTATGCTTGCAACTCTTGGAGTCTATATATTTGAACGTTTACATTAGTTTGTGCGTCTGCCATTTTTCCTTTAACTCATTTGGACTTGTTTCGTCTACAAGTCGCTTCAATTTCGGGATCGATGGGTTACAAGTGTGCCCCTTTAGAATGTGTGCAAATGCACTACCTAAAATCCAACAAATCTAGACTCCAACCAATTGAAAAACCAATATTTAAACTCAAACTATTTTATCAATTAAATTTAATTTATGGTCCCCGACAATGACGCCAAAACCTTGACCTTGTGGGTTTGATCCAATGTTGGCACAATGGACTCTTGTCCTTATTATTTGCACACCAATTATTCATCCTTTAGTTCACTTGCACTTTTTCAAACCCAATTCGTAAAGGTTAGCTCTAAAAATCCTATAAAAATACCAAATACGTAATAACATTAGAATTAAAGTAGAAAGATGTTAAACATACAAATAGTAGTTGAAACATAATCAAATAAGTTTCAATATATACGTAAAAACTGTATTTATCACGGGTTCGGATTTCTGGTGCTCTAGAATCAAGATGGTGTTGCTAAAGATTGTGAAGAGTGGGTTGGTGGTTTTGATATCAGTTCTGAACAATGAATGATAGAATTTGTGATTAGTTTTCCTGATTTCTTGTTTGATTTACTTTGGTGTTATTTGTTTTGTGCAAATTTTCTAATGTTAGTATATATTAGATATGCGGGGTTAATATATAAAACCACACTACTGCTGGATGGCAAAAAAAAAAATTGTCCTCTAAGTGGACCAACTTGGACATTCGATCCTAAAAACTAGGGTTTTTTAATTTTCGTCCTGTAATTAAAAAAAATTAGAATTTCAATCCTATGACCGCCTATCACAGGTTCCCGCAACCAACTTGCCCACGTGGATATTCGTCTGTGTTGGGCAAAAAAATTTTAGTCCTCTAAGTGGACCAACTTGGACATTCGGTCCTAAAAATTAGGTTTTTTTTTATTTTCATCCCGTAATTAAAAAAATTCAAAATTTCAGTCATATGACCGCCTATCCCAGGTTCCCACAACCTGCTTGCCCACATGGATATTTGTTTGTTTAATTAAATGCCAAAATTTAAAACAAAAACCTTACATGGCTACTAGCAGGGATGAAAGGTGGGGGAAAGCCCCATCTTTCAGGTAAAAGGTGGGAGAATTAGTCTTTATAAACCCTAAATCCTCAATTTTCTTCCCTCGTCCTTAATTCTACCAAAATCCCATCTGCTCGTTCAACACGAAGACATCTTTTGAAGAAAAAAATAAATGTCGTCGGCCGACTCTTTCTCATCAGCACCAAGCTTTGTTCACTGCTACTGTGGCAAAAGAGCACAAATCCTCACCTCTTGGACCCCTGATTTTTTTTATTAGGTCGACTCTGCCGTTAATCCTCAGGCCACGAACGTTATTATGGGGTTGAAGAGAAATGTTGCTGCCCGCGATGAAGAGCTATTGAAAAAGGATACGAGCATAAAACTTCTAAAATTTGCCGTGTTCATATATTGGGTGTTTTTCACTACTGTTTGGATGATTAAGGGTTAAAACCTTTGTGTTTGGGAGGGATCTGTATTAGTTTATTATTTTTGTGTATTTGGTGATCATGTTTTAATCTAGTAGTGGTTTTTTTTTTCATTTTTTCTAAATGTATTTTGGGTTATGTTTTATACTTTTCCTCTCAAATTGCCAATTAATTGTTATGGGCAACCACACCACAATTCCCACACCTGGGATAGGCGGTCATAGGACTGAAATTTTAATTTTTTTTAATTATGGGACGAAAATCAAAAAACCCTAGTTTTTAGGACCGAATGTCCAAGTTGGTCCACTCAGAGGACTAAAAAACCTTTTTTGCTAACAGACGAGTATCCACGTGGTCAAGCTGGTTGCGGGAACCTGGGATAGGCGGTCATAGGACTGAAATTTTGAATTTTTTTTAATTATGGGACGACAATAAGAAAAATCCTAATTTTTAGGACCGTATGTCCAAGTTGGTCCACTTAGAGGACTAAAAAGTCTTTTTTAGTACGAACAACACGACTAGTATATACGAACAACACTGTATATAAACAAAAACAAAGTATTATTTAATATTATTTAGTACAATATTGTAAATATATAAAAATAGCATCACTGGTATATAAAAATCGCAATGTGAGTATATAAAAATATCACTACTTTATAATAAAATAGCACTACTATATAAAAATACTAAATGTTCAGATTTTTAAATTTATAAATGATTTTCTTTTTTACTTTTTAAAATATAAAATGTGGATATTAAATCGTAAATCTGTGAAAGACAACTAATTGCTATATTGTTTTTTTTTAAATGAATCGCAACCAAAACAATTTTTTTGTGTTTTTTAATATTTGAGGGTTTTTTTTCAATATTAAATTTGTACAGATGGCAGTGGTTATATACAAAATTTTGGGTGCAGCTGTTATGGAAATGTAGTGCTCTAACTTTACTGCTACCAACTTTATGCACCAATAATGCTAGCCAATGAGTAATGCGGTGCTATTCATAAAACTGGGCAACAAAAAAATACCCTTATATTGTATATTTTAATTTAATAAAAGATTTTACCTTATTGTTACATGAGATATCATTTTCTCAACAATCAAGATTATTCAATTGTGTAATAATAGATTGACCCTTATATTCTCACATTGGGTGGGGTTCTCATTGGAACCCTACTGATACACACACACACACACACACACACACACACACATATATATATATATATATATATATATATATATATATAGGGTTGGGTTCAAATGAGAACCCGTCCTTATTTGAGAACCTAGGAACTCATCTTGACCATTGGATTGGATAATTTTGATGGTTGATATCATGACATGTCAGCATGTTAATTATGTAAAAAAATGCATTAATTAATTTAAAAAGGGTATTTTGGACATCTATCATCGTTTACGAATAGCACTACTTTGTTCTTTAGAAAGCACAATAGATTAAGAAAAAAAACACTACGATTGTATACAAAAAGCATCGCGAATTTCATCTATAAACTGCAAATTCAAAAATTTGAAAAAAAAAAAACTCCAATCTTAAAACAACCATAACTTTTTCAATTTTTATTCGTTTTGAATGAAATATATATCAAATTAATCACATTCTCGAGATCTACGATTTAAGATACATATTGCATGTTTTAAAATGTACAAAAATATAATTAAATTAAAAAAACTGGATAGTAAAAGCATCGCACATGACATATTTTTAGCACTACAGTACTGTATAAAAAAGCACAATGAATCTGGATATATAGTTACAGTGTGCAATACTTAGAGTGCTTTTTCTAATATTGTTATAGTGCTTTGAAACTACAATAACACTGCTTTTTGGAACTACTCTCACGATTCAAACCTCCGTTCACACACCACCGCCGTCCGGTTCAAAACCACCATCAGAGGCACCTCAACATCGCCTGACCGAAACCCAGCACCAACCCACGAGAACCGGCCCGAGCCTGCCTCGCTGACGCCCCTCAGCTGCCGTCGGGGCCGCTGCCATCGGCCCACGTCACAAAACATCCACGACGCCACCCATCGACCTCACGCCGGGTTTTGCCCCCACCCGAACAACCATCACCCCAGGCCTAACCACCCACCCTCCAAGCCCAGCCCGCCACTCCCTCCCTAGACCCAGACCAAAAACCAGCCCTCCAAAACCCCAAGCCGTCCAGACCATCCCAAACCCACCTCGCCAACAACTGCCTACCGAACGTCGCGGCACGCCGGGTTTTGCCACCACCCCCAGGCCTAACCACCCACCCTCCAAGCCCAGCCCGCCACTCCCTCCCTAGACCCAGACAAACAACCAGCCCACCCAAAACCCCAAGCCGTCCAGACCGAACAGCCACAACCACCACCACCAACCATGGCGCGGTGCTTTTTCGGCAGTGGCGCGGTGCTTTTTCAGCAGTGGCGCGGTGATTTTTCGGCCCCGAAGTTCCCACAGCCACCGTCGCCAACCACAGACCCAACCACCACCAACCACAACCAGTCGCCGCCCGAACATCCACGACCACCACCACCAACCACGGCGTAGCTGGAAGGCACACGCCTCCGTTCACCGGCCACCACCTTTGAGGCTCGAAGCCCTCGGACAGCAAGCCGCCAGACACGGCGGTTACCTTCGTCATCCTGTTTAACTCAGCCGAACTATCTTCTCGCTCCGACAAGACCCGTGGCCGGCAATCGATGCTTAACGACAAGACCGGTGATGGGGACGAGACTTGAACGCCGCCAGCGAGCAGAGGCATAGCAGGCCCAGGTTTGCCGAAGCGGTGGTGATGATCCCCGGCGACGTGCTCTCCCTGTCTGTTAGGGCGGCGGCTGGCTTGGTGGAGGATTGCTGACGCAGCGGTTGGCTTGGTGATTTGGGGAAGATAGGGTTTTGGGGTTGGCGGAGTGGGAGAGACGGGGGTTCAGGGGGAGAGACATAAGGTTTGGGTTAAATTAATTAAGAGGTCTATGTGAAATTACATAAATAACCTTACTTACCATATAAATTAATTTAATAAATTTTAAAAAATAGAAAAAATCTGGTCCACACAAATGATTAGATCTACGGTTAAAATTAGTTCCTTGGTTCTCAAATAAGGACTAGGTTCTCATTTGAACATAATCCTATATATATATATATATATATATATATAACTCATGCCATATTTCAAGGAGAGAAATTGAAAACCTAAATCTCCTTCACCACAACACCACCGCCATTCTCAGATGGGCATGCCCATCCCTAGCGCGCGCAGCATCGTGAATCCCTTTGACATGCCACAAAATTAAATTTCTCTCTGACGTTGTAGCAGTCGCTAAGATAAGGTCTGAATTTCATTTAAGTGCAAATAGTAATAGCACTGCGAATAGATTTGATCCTTTTCTATTCCTGATGGCGTATCAGATCAGATGACCTGTATAATTTTATCATTATATTTTAATAATATTTATGTTCTTTAAGTTTTACATTGGGAGGCTTTTTTTTATAGTTATGTTGCTAATGATCTGGTGTTTTTGCGCCCTAAGATTATTTTTATTATATTGTTTAGACGTGTAGATTATTGGAGTGCGCCCAAATGACTTCTTCAATAAGGGCAACCCAATATATCTATACTGGCCCACAACAAAAAGGCCCAACATATTGCCCTGTCTAAAAAGTCAACCAGGCCCTTGACCCGTGTTGACCAGATCCGCTCCAGACCAGTGACCCGCCTGCATTAGGTTTTAATCTGGGCCACTTTTTTAATTGTTCCGCCTCTTTCTCCTTGGCATTTGACCGAGCCCCTTTTTTCTAGTTAGCTTTTTCTGGTTAGCGACCTGCACTCTGTGAAAATGCACTGCATTTTTTCCCCTTTTGCTTTCTATCATGTTCTTGGTCCCTCTGTGAAATAAAAGCCCTGCCCGTTTGCTTTGTTTATCCCTATTCTTTGTGAGCTTTGGGCTTTGCCGCCGGTGGTGGATTGAGATAGATCTCGGACGGTGTTTTGCATGTAATTGTTGTGTTTTTTCTAGTATTTTTAGTTAGAGTTTAGCGTTGTTTTAGTCGTTTTGAGTCATTTATCAAGAGGATCCGAGTTTTCTCGTCGTATGCCCAATTACGCAAGCGAAAGACTTAACACACGCACACGACAAGCACACACAATATTACGGGGACGCATCCCCAACCTTATATATTATACCACGCGTTCATATACAAGGAAAGGCCTTGGCCGGCAAACTCGAATCACAAAACGCCGAGCCAAGCCTACACGATCTGCCTAACTCAAGCTATCGGATGACAGCCCCATCCGCTAAGCAAATCGGCGACGGTTGCACACACCGTCGCCCAAGTAGCCGGAGCTACCATCGAGAAGCCCTACCACCGATCCGTCATCTTCGAACCATGGCCACACCCTCATGCTTCTCCTCCGCCGACGACCGATCAAACCATGCATCGTCACTTGTGGCCGGTAACTGCAATGTCACCGCCACCTGGATGGAGCACCGCCCTCGACCCTCACATGGAGTCTTGGTCTCGCAACTCTCATCATTTTTGCTTGTGAAGGCCGCAGCCCTATTTATACAAGCAAGGACAACAACCGCCAAGGTAACTGCCCGATCATGTGCATCGCACGCACATATAACTGCCCACGTTCAAGCCCACTTGCCCAGCTCCTCATAACTACAAATCTCGCAGACCCTTAGTCGGACCATCAACCCGATCTGACCCGCTCGTCGAGAAGGTATAAGCCACAGGTAACTACCAATCTCGCGGATCCCCTCTCTCGGATCTTCGACCCGAACTTAACCCGCACATGCATTAGACCAAGCCGCCAAGTAACTGCTATTTTCGCAGATCCCTTTGACTCGGATCATGACCCGCTCACGACCCAAAGTTCAAGTGCCGCAAGCTCTCGAAACTTATAGCCCACAACCAAAAACCGTCGCATCCCAGCTTTCGCATTCTGCCTATGCTCCAAGACTGCTCATCGCATAAGTCTGCTTCGGCAAGTGTCGTCGCATCCCGTCACCCGCTTTCCGCATATGTGCCGAAGCCGCTCGGCAGGCTCGCACGCCACATGCGCATGCGTCGAACCCACTCAGCACACTTAACCCACAATCGAGCACCGTTGCACCTCGGCGACCTTTTCCCACATATGTGCCGAAACCACTCAGCACAATAAGGCAACAATCAAGCACCGTCTCATCCCAGCACCCAATGTCCGTCCGTGTGTCGATCCCGCTCAACACATATCATAACCGCATTCGAGTACCGTCGCACCCCGGCACTCTTTGTCCGCACATGTGCTGAACCTACTCGACACATTACCCATGTTTTAGGCATGGTCGCATCTCGACACCCTTATTTCCGTCGTTGGCGCACCCCGTGCACGTCAACCCGCACACCCGGCTAGGTCAGAAAGTTAACCCTGTAAAAAACCACCCCCACCAGTTATAACGACGCCCTAGTCGTTGTCCTTTTGCCCTTCTGCACGAACAATTCTTTGGTATCAACCCTCATGTGCTATTTTAACGAAGGAGGCCACTCCCCTTCTCATCCGCACAGAAATCAGCATCTCCGTCACCTGTTTTACATAATTCGACTAAGGTACTACTTAGTCACAATTACAACAGCATATGCATCGGACATCCCCCGAATGCTAGGCCCAAATGTAAAATCACTAACCCTCATTTAGCAAAATTACAACAATTGGTCTTAACGTAGACATGAAGTCTAACAACTACCCACAAGTTGAAAACCAGCCGCAATAGATCATTAGACGGAAATAATGATCCCTCTGGAATGTACAAGGACTGCAACACCTCGCACATTTTTACAAGACTTCAACAACGCGCCTCGTTCTGGCTACTCTCGATAACGGGACTTTAACGTCGACATCCTACTCAAATGTCCGGATGGTCAGCCACTGAGACTCGTGGTCTCTTTCCAACAAATGAAGCACACCCTCTTGACTAAACGGGACTTAGCCACCATCCACCCGTCATCTTTACCGAACCGAGTCCGACCTTGGATATACTCCCCACAAGCATATCCCACCGTTTTTCCCACAAAAACAGCAACAAGTAGGGTCCAATAATAAAATAAATGAACGACAAGATAAAAATCCTTGTTCGATACATACCCGTCTAAGTTTGTCGAACGGCACGCCCTACAACGAGCCACAAGTCGCCGAGTGATCAGCTCGCACTTGATCTCCGACACCGCACCTTAGCATACATCTGAACCGCATCAACCCACTTGACACGAACAAGCTTTCAGCTTTCAAGGATCTCTTCCCATTTTGGGACACGTCTTGGCCATCAGCCCGTACCAAACTGCCCCTCGGCTACGCGTTCCAACGTCGTAACCATGGTTCCATCGCATCAGCACCATCTACGTCAATGCTTCTTAACGCAAGCATCAACATGAGTCTGGAATTCACAATGACGAAGGGTATTCAGTGTTAACCGACCCACCGCCTGCAGCAACAATTTTCAACGAAACTGCCTCCCTCAGAATAGTACTTCCGATGCACGAAACAGCAACCCAAATTTGCCCACGACGTTCATCAATTCCAAAACCCATCCACGCCTCATGTCCATCACAAAGCGTCACAGAAACCCACGTGATCTCCATTTCTCCCACGATATGGTGTCACCACCAAGCATGACACCGGCCAGCAACATAATGTTCTAGCCATGGAGACGTCTTCTCACACGCCCCATATGCATTTGGAATTTCAACTTAGCCAAACAACGAGTACACTCGTTGGATCACACAAACCAACATCAAGGCACCAATATCATATCTACGGCAATTACAGAAATCCAACATTCACAGCCGACAATAATATGTACCTTTCTCGCACCCGTTCGATCCATGTCACCATGCACATAGATCTTCGCAGCACGTTCTCCCCAGAACACGTCAATGTCCACCGTCGCACAGCGTCACGACTCGCTGCATCAAGTTCCGATCAGCAACAGAACTTTTGATCAAGAGCACCTGATATCGCAAATGGGGCTCTGACCCGTGTTGACCAGATCCGCTCCAGACCAGTGACCCGCCTGGATTAGGTTTTAATCTGGGCCACTTTTTTAATTGTTCCGCCTCTTTCTCCTTGGCATTTGACCGAGCCCCTTTTTTCTAGTTAGCTTTTTCTAGTTAGCGACCTGCACTCTGTGAACATGCACTGCATTTTTTCCCCTTTTTCTTTCTATCATGTTCTTGGTCCCTCTTTGAAATAAAAGCCCTGCCCGTTTGCTTTGTTTATCCCTATTCTTTGTGAGCTTTGGGCTTTGCCGCCAGTGGTGGATTAAGACAGATCTCGGACGGTGTTTTGCATGTAAATGTTGTGTTTTTTCTAGTATTTTTAGTTAGAGTTTAGTGTTGTTTTAGTCATTTTGAGTCATTTATTCTAGTTCTTAGGTCATTTTCTTGTTTATTTGCTTCTACTCTAAAAGTGTACAAAGTGTGAAGATGTTTGAGCTATTTTTGGGTTTTTAAGTTTGAATTCTTGTTTTGTAGGTGGCTGAAAGGATCGTATTCACCGGAAAATGAGAAATTCGAGCCGAAAGCATCCAGGATTGACTGAAAAGCTCCAAATCGACTGCCTGATCGACTAGTGGTCGATCGACCGACAACGGATCGACTGAAAGAGCCCCGGATCGACTGCCGGATAGTAGCCAACCTCTTGGAAGTAGGGCAGTCGATCGACACCTCAGTAGTCGATCGACTGCAATGTTAAGGGCTGCGGGAACTTTTGTGTTTTTGACGTTTTCACCCCTACAAACAACTATATAAGGCCCACATCTTGCGCCAATGAAAAAAACCACTCCCATCCCAACCCAATCTAGGGTTTGGGATCAAATTACTCTCAATCTCTTGGATAATTTTCTCTCTTAAGTTTTAGATTCAATTTCAAGCTTTGATGTAATTTCTTTTCTAGATTCTAGATTTACTTTCAAGCACCTCCTTGGGTTTGTAAGCCCAAGAAGAACTTAAGTACTCCCTTGGATTGTTACTTTGATGCAATTAAATTCAAGCTTGATTTATTTCTTAATTCAAATAAGTTTCCTTTTAATTTCATATTTTGTGCTTTAATTCCATGATTTGTTCTTCGCTTCATGCTTTCTGTCTTACCACCTTGAATTCATGTTAGATCTTAATAATTGGCTATGGAATCTAAATGAGTGACACATTTAGATCATAGATCGGGTCTTGGATCGTCTTGATTTTGATTTTTTCACATTCTTTATTTGCAATTTAATTTTCATACTTTGTTTTATGCTTAATCCTAGATCTATGCTTTGTTGCTTGTTGTCTTTCATAACGTTTCAAACTTTCCGATCAATTTTCGTTGCTTTATCCATTCATGCTTTCTACAAAAAATTTCATTATTCAAGTTTCTATGATCATGCAAGCATGGTTGTACCTTGAGCATGCATGCTTGTACTTGATGAAACTTTGCTTTTTCTTGCTAAATTTTTGATTTTTCTTGTATTTTCATATTCTTGGAACTTTATTTCCTAGTTTAGTTTAGCTAGTTTGATTGCTTTATTTTCATTTTCCTTTACTTTTCAAAGCTTGAAACACATTGATTCTCTCAATTGAATCGAATTCCGATAAGACTGAGCCATGAACCCGATGATTTATTCATCACCACTAAAACTCTTCTAACAGACGAAAAAAGGTCCAGGCGGCGAAAGGCTAGGTTCTTCATCCCGACGGTGGCTTTGTGTCACCAGTTTGCTACAAATTAGGGACAGGTTCCCTGAGCCAAAACACCCTCGAGATTCAATGTTTGGATATGGACGGAAACCTTATTCACAATGACGGTGACATCCCATCATTAATTAGGGGGTTTTCTTGTCTTATTTATTTAATTATTGAGTATTGACTTTGGTTTATATTGTTGTGTTGCTTTGATTTCAGACCGGTGGAGAAGGAAGTTGTTGCAGGACTAGGAACAGGCTGGAATGGGCTGGAGTTATTGGGGAGGCTGGAATGGGCTGGAGTTATTGGGGCAGCTTGAACGGCTGAGAACGAGCTACAGTTGGGCCTGCTGCACTCATGGATTGCTGGCTCATGTACGGGCTATTTTCTAGAGGAGCTGCTCCATCGGCTAAGTACAGACAGCTGCTCATCTGTTGTCCAGTCCGATAACCAAGTTCAAAATAATACGACGCTTCCGTTTCAAGAACAACCATGGGCACCGAACATCGAGCGACCATAACAGATGTATAAGAGCACGCTTCATCCACCGCTCCAGTGGATTGGGGTCCCTGCTTAGGATCCCACTCTGGTAAATTGGCTTGATCCTCTTATTTTTACTTTCGTAGCGTAAATAACAATTTTTAACGGGTTTAATTATTTGGGATCTAGTTGGTAGATTTAGGTTAGTTCTAGGCCAGTCGAACGTGTTTTCTCTGTGCCCTCGTTGATATATTTTGTTGATTACGTGTCATTTATCGTATCTCATTAATTAGTTTATCGTTTAAATTAGGGAAAGAAACTTTTTGCCGCCCAGACTATTTCGATTTTCATAGTTTACCATACGAACTTTTTTTTTTTTGGGACAAACCACCATCTAAACTATGCATTTTTTGCAACTTACCCCCTAAAATCAGAATTTGGTGGTTTTGGATACCAAATCTAGTTTGTTAAGGTTTTTTTTGGTAACTTCACTCCTTATTTCTAATCCTCCCATCTTTGTCCGCCCTAATCTACCATTCCTACAATGATAACGGCACGACGGTTCTTTAAGCCGTAAAATGTCGTTCCTGATCTTCTTCTCCATGGATAGGAGGTCCATCGTGCTGTTATCATGGTAGAAATGGTAGATTGGGGTGGATATATGGGTAGGATTAGAATAAGGAGTGAAGTTACCAAAAAATCCCTTAACAAACCGGATTTGGTATCCAAAACCACCAAAATTCTGATTTCAGGGGGTAAGTTGCAAAAAAACGCATAGTTCAGATGGTGGTTTGTCCCAGAAAATTTTTTTTCGTATGGTAAACTGTGAAAATCGAAATAATCTGGGGGGCAAAAAGTTTTTTCCCTTTAAATTAATCGTTCAAAATCTCTCGATAATTCACGTACGTCAAACTCTCTTACCCAGGCCGCTTAGCGCCATAGGGGATCTGGAGGGGCGTGGATTATTGATTTTATGCTAAGGTCAGTAACTGACTTATTTTGATAAGTTAGTTTGTCGAACCGTAGTCGTGATTTACTTGTAAATACAGCGTATGCTCGCCATCGTGATTCATTCATAATTTACTTTGTGCATGTCTTCTTTTGATATCTGTGATTGCCTCGTTTTTGTGCTTTGTCCATTTTTCTTGAAACTTTGTGTTCATTTGTGTCATTTTTTCCAAAACTTTTAGGTTTTAAAAATGAGGTCTCTTTCATGTATTAACATGGCACCATTTGATGGAAAAGGTTATTTTCAAATTTGGCAAAATGAAAGGTATTTTGGTTCAATAAAAAGTTTTTAAAGCAATCGACTCTTCATTTACTGCTGGAACTACAGCCGAGAGAAAATATGAACTTGATGAATTTGCGTATTTTTTTATAATTTTAAATTTATCTGACTCTGTGTTACGTAAATGTGGCAAAATTGATTTTTCAAAAGAACTTTGGGAAAAACTAACAGAGATTTATACTGAAATGTCTTTGTCGAGTAAACTGTTTTAACTTTAAAAAAATTTAGATTTAAGCTTGACTTGTCCAAAGATATTGATGGTAATCTTGACACTTTTACAAAACTTGTTTTGGACATCAAGCAAACTGGTGACAAATATATCCACGATTATTCCCCTATTGTGCTTTTAAATGCTATTCCTAATTCTTATAATGATGTTAAATCGGCTATTAGTATGGAAGATATCAGGTAAGTCACGATACGGTTATAAATGGTTTAAAAAGTAAAGAATTAGATTTAAAAGCAAATAAGGGAAGTAAAAGTCATGGTGAGGTTAATTTTTTTAGAGGTAAGTCTAGAAAGCATTCTCAAAACCCTCGGACCTCCACTAATCAAAATAAGCCAATTTTTCTAAAAATAAAGGCAGATGAAAGAGTAGGTCTAAATATCATCCAAGCGGCCATAAGTGTTATAATTTTGGTGATCCTAATCACTATATTAAGGAATGTCTCCACCCCAAGAAAAATAAACAACAATTTGATCATGCGAACATGGTGTCTTGTAATAATAATATGGGTGATATTTATATGGTTTTTGAGTCAGGTGAAATGCATGATAATGTGAATTCTGTGTGTTCTAATCTATGTGATAATGAGTGGCTTGTTGATTCTGCATGCACGTTTCATATGTCTCCTCATAAATATTTGTTTTCGAATTACAAAGAAGTTAAGCATGGGCATGTTTCTATGGCGAATGAGAAAATATGAGATGTTGTTGGTTTGGGTGATGTTTGCTTGCATTTTCAATCTAATTATGTAACTCTTAAGAACGTGCGACATGTTCCTGATGTCATAACATGATTTCTTGCTGCACTTGAGGATGATGGGTTAGAAGGTAGGTGGGGTAAGGGTGTTATGGAAATCATGAAGGGTTCTCTTGTTTTTTTCAAATCTTAAAAGCGGCGAAACTTGTATGATTGCATTATTGACTATAAATCTATGCCAAATTCTGCGAACTCCGTGTATGTTGATCATACTAATTTGTGGCATAAAGGTCTTGGACATATGAGTAGTAAGGGGTTAAATATTTTGCATAAACAAGGTTGTTTTGGTAAGGATAATGTTTCTTGTATGTCCTTCTGTGATACTTGTGTGTATGGAAAATAAAAACGTGTTCAATTCCTTGTTTCCCCTTCCCCAAAAATTTCATCTTGTATTGATATTCTTGAGTAAGTGCATGCTGATGTGTGGGGTCCAGCTAAAGATCCCACACAAGGTGGTAATAGATAATTTCTGTTTGTGATTGATATTTTTCAAGAAAAGTCTTTGTGTTTCTTTTGAATAATAAGTCTGACGTTTTTAAGACTTGGAAAACCTTGATTGGAAATTAAACTGGAAAATGGATCGAGTTTCTTAGGACAGATAAAGGACTTGAATGTTGTAATAACTCTTTTGCTAAACTTTGTGCTAAGTTTACCATTCAAAGGCATCGGACAGTTCCGTATACCCTGCAGCTAAATGGGGTTGTGGAACGAATGAACCGTACACTACTCGAAAGAGTTAGATGTATGTTGTTCACTTGTGGTCTTTCAAAAAAGTTTTGGTGTGACGCCTTATTAAAGGCTGCATATTTGGTTAATAGGTCCCCCTCCGTTCCTTTGAATGGTAGATGACCTGAGGTAGTTTGGTGTGGAAAAGAGATTGATTATTCAAACTTGTGTAATTTAGGTTGTGCTGCTTTTGTTCATCAAAAACTTGATAAGCTTGAACCTCGTTCTGTGAAATGTGTTTTCTTGGGTTATCCGGAGGGTGTTAAGGGTTATAGGTTGTTTCTTAGGAGTGAACTGAGTTTTAAGGCGATAATTAGTCGTGATGTGATTTTCAATGAGTTTGAATTTCCATGTTTACATGCTTCTATGCCTATTGTAAATGAACCTGACCCGACTCCAAGTGAGTTGGAGCCTATGCATGTCAATAAGTTTGATGATTCTCATAATATGCCTGTTGAAACTGGAAATGTGCCTGTTGATGTTTCAGACGATGTTTTTGGAAATTTACCTGTCGAAAATGTTCAAACCTCTAATGTGCATACTGAGAATATTGAGAATATGTATGATACACATGTGTTAGATGATTATCAACTTGATAGAGATAGGGAGAAACGGACTCGTTCAAAATCTGTGCTTTTACGTGATTATCATCTGACGTCGTATACTTTTAGTGTGTTTGAGTCGATTGATAGTAGTGAACCGAAAAAAGTATCGTGAAGCTTTTAAATCTGTGACTTCTCATGCATGGTTAAATACTATGAATGATGAAATGAACTCTTTGCATGTTAACCAAACGTGGACCCTTGTGTCTAAACCTGATGATTGTCATGTCGTTGATTGTAAGTGGTTGTACAAGGTCAAGCCTGAAAATGAAGGGGTTAGATTTAAGGCTAGACTTGTTGCTAAGGGGTTTACTCAAAAATAGGGGGTAGATTATATGGAGATTTTTTGCACCGGTTGTTAAATTCACCACTGTTCGTATTATGCTTGCATTAGTTGCTCATTTTGATTAAGAGTTGAAACCAATGGATGTTAAAACTGCTTTTTTGCATGGTGAATTAGATGAGAAATTTTTTTATGAGGCAACCGGAAGGTTTTATTAACAAAATGAACCCTGACTTTGTTTGCTTGCTTAAGAAATCTTTGTATGGTTTGAGGCAATCCTCGAGACAATGGAACAAAAAGTTTGATGCTTGCATGGTTTCTTTAAAGTTTAAACGTAGCTCGTATGATCATTGCCTATACTTTAAAGAATCTGGAAATGTTCCTATTTTCTTTCTCATTTATGTTGATGACATGTTACTTATGAGTCCTTGCATCAAGTATGTTGAGCATGTTCAAAAGTGTCTATGTGATATGTTTGATATGAAAATTCTGGGTGATGCAAAATGCATATTAGGCATGAACATTTTTGTAGGTATAGGAATAATTGTTCAATATTCTTAAATCAAATTTCTTATGTTGAAAATATTTTGAGAAAGTTTTCCATGACCGATGCGGATCCTACTGAGGTTTCGCTTACTCCAAATATTGTTCTAAGTAAGTCTCAGTCCCCTAAGACTGAAACTGAAATCGATGTTATGTAAAACGTGTCATATTCAAACTTTATTGGTTATGTGATGTATCCCATGGTTAGTACTAGGCCTGACATTGGTTATGTTGTTAGTTGTCTGAGTAGATACATGTCTAATCCTAATATACTCCATTGGGAGGCTTTTAAATGGTTATTACGTTATTTGAACTTCTCTGTGAGTTTTGCTTTGATATTTTGCAAATCGCCTGACGGTGATTTACTCAAAGGATATGTAGATTCTAATTATGCAAATGATAGAGATAGTCGAAAATCTAAAACCTCGTATATTTTTACTTTGTGTGGCTCTTGTATTAGTTGGAAGTCTCAATTACAACCTATTGTTAAACTATATAAAACTGAAGCTGATTATGTTGCTATAACTGATTCTTTTAAAGAATCTATTTGGTTTAAGGGACTCTTGTCTGAAATATAGGTTTTGGACGGTAATGTTGTGTTATTTTCTGAAAATCAAGTTGTGACTCAACTTTGCAAAAATCCTGTTTTTCATGATCGTACTAAGCATTTAGATGTGCGTCTTCATTTCATTCGTGATATCATTGCTGAACATATTATCAATCTTGAGAAAATTTTGTCTGAGTATAACCCGGCTGATATGAACACTAAGTGTTTGTGTTTGCCCGCGAGCAAATTATGAACGTGTTTGAACATTTTGAACTTTGACACGGTCGATTAGGCCGTGATGGTAAGTGTGAGATGAGGCGTATTCATTAATGCACAATTTTATTGTTCTTTCTTTCTTGGCATCGTGCTAACTTTCTCGTTGAGATTTTTTATTTGTGTAGGTGTGGGACGACGATGATGAGAATCATTTTGGTTCCTAGCACCAAAATGAAATCAACACGTAAGATTTGGGCCAAGGTGGAGTATGTTGGAGTAGGCCCAAATGACTTTTTCAAGAAGGGCAACCCAATCTATCTCTGCTGGCCCACAACAAAAAGGCCCAGCAAACCGCCCCGTCTGAAAAGTCACCCAGGCCCTTGACCCGTGTTGACCAGATCCACTCCAAACCCGTGACTCGCCTGGATTAGATTTTAGTTTGGGTGGTTTGTTTTGTTGTTCCTCCTCTTTCTACTCGGCATTTGATCGAGCCTGACCGCTCGTCGTTGAAGCGTCAAAAATAATATTTATAAAGTCCTCGACTTTTCTCTACTAACTAGTAGCAGTGGCAAGCAAGGGTCGATCCCACGAGGAGTGTGGTTAGATTGTGATAGTTCGTATTTTATTTAAACTAAGAATTGGGGTAGGAATTGTGAACTAATCTAAGAGAACAAAATAAATAAGCAGTAAAATAATTAATGAAAAATTCAATAATAATAAGGTTCTAGTTCTAGTTCAGTTTCCACCCTCGTTCCACTTATCTAACCAATCACAATATCATAATCCATTCATCATATACGACTAAAAACCCTAAGTAGCAATAAGCTCTGCTACTCGAATTTACCCTTACGTTTACTCAATTAAAATAAGCTCTTTGATTGATTTTAATTATTGAATAACCTAGAATAAGCTCTCTAGATTCAACCCAACAACAGCATTAATATCTAGGAAAATAGGTTAATCTAAGCAATAAACGCATAAGCTCGGTTTATTCAACCTATGTTGTGTTACCTCTAATGATACGCGACCATTCGTTGCTTCAGAGAAATCAAAACTACGACAATTACACGGGAAGCAGTCCTCTTTCTAGCAATTGATAACCAAATTCCTAATCTAGGTGGCCAATCCAAATTAAGAATAAATCAATCATGTCATGAATTTAGCAATCATGATATGTAAACAAGATAACACAAGAAACCGCATATGAAGAACAAAAGACAATATTGCATAAATTAATTAAACATAGTCTCACGAGGGTTTCAACATCCCTAGAACTAGATAAAACAATCTACTCACTCATGGAGTTCATAGAATAACAGGAAAATAAAGAAACAAAACATAAATCTAAGATATAAAGGGATAAGAGAGCTTAGATCTTGAATCTTGAGTCTTCAATCTTCAAGCTCTTGATGGTTGGGTGTTTTGGACTCCTTTTGGTGCCTTGGAACCCTAGGATTAATGTACAAGACGTTTTTGAAGTTTAAGGGAGGTATTTATAGGTTTAGGAAGTCTTGGGCAATAAGAAACCCTTAAAAACACGTTTTCTGGGCAGTTACGTCGACGTCGCATCGACCGACGCGTTTCGGATCGACGCGACAGAGAGTTCGTGGGCAAGTGCATCGGCCAGACTTTCTATAACGGTTCTGTAGACGCCCGATGTAGAATGATCGACACGGGCGGACTGGGCGAGCGACGCAGGCAGACTGGTCGGCAGCGCTCGGCAGGCTTGCAGGATACTATAACGGTTTCTGACTGGCAGTGATGTTAGCTGTCTCCTGCTTTCTATAACGGTTGATCCCAGCGATAACCCATCTAGATAGCCCAGAATCGTCCTTTCTTTGCCAATTCGCTGTTTTTGTCTCTCGATTCCTCGTGCAACTCTTATGAATCATTCTTAAATCTTCAATTCACCAATTTATCACCTAATTACTGCAAAATAAGAGAGAAATACACAATTGGTGCTCGACCACTCATAATAATAAATATGCGAGAAATAAATATATATAAGAATATTAAGCACATAAAAATATAGGAATTAAACCATTAAATAAAGCACAATTTCTCACCTATCAAATTCCCCCAAACTTAAACCTTGCTTGTCCTCAAGCAACATATAGAATTAAAGCACAAAATGAATATAAGATAAGTAAATCACTCAAATTGATCACATGAACTCATCCGGACTCTAGACACCATTTATATTTCTTGAAATCGCAAGCGTTTCATGTATTGACTCAAGTGACCCCAGTAGATTGGCAACCCCTTTTCATATACGTCACATCAATGTACCATGGTGTCCCCTCGCTATTCGATGGTTTGACTCTATCCATTATTGGAAGCGATCAAATATCTCGCCCACCCATGTATTTTTTTATTATTTTTTTTTCAATTGAGGCCCGCAGCTCCGCACTACCGTTCTTGACTTGATAATTATGATGATAAGGTGCTGGATTGGAGGATCGTCTTGATAAAAGGTATTTGATTTGTTGAGTTCACCTCCGCCATGTTTGAGATTTTGATTGGATTTGCGCCACTTGAATACGTGCATGAATTTGTTGAGCTACTAGCATCTTCGTTGGACTTCGCTCTTAGAGTTTTGTAAGCGAATTGCACTTGATAAATATGGATAGGCAGCTGTTTCAGCACCTCAATTCTTTTTGAATTTTCAATTTTCTACTTACTCCATGCCGGTATACTCCAACCGGACTTTATTTGACTTCTGTTTCGACTAACGAGATATTATCACACAACCACCAACTTCAAGGCCCCACACAACTCATATTGAGTACGGCAACCACAAATACATATCAAAAACGCAATAATTTAGAATTGACGCCCCACATATGAATCACAAAAGCACTAACATGTGTACCCTTGATCTCTAAATCAAATGATGACTAAAGAATTTAACCGAAACATAATTCATCAAAGAAATTCAAGCAAGTACTTTTAACCTTTGAATTCTCAATCCCCCGGAAATTATCACAAAAGTTTTCAAAAATTTATCAATTTTTTTAGCACAATATCCTCAATAATAACCCACTCCCCCAAACTTAAACTTTAGCTTGTCCTCAAGCGAACATAAAACAAGAACAAGTACATCATAAATATTATTAGGGAAGAGTAGGGAAAAGAAATCTTCGGGGTAAATGTCGAGGGGGGTCTTGGTTCCAAACGATCCTTTTCAAAAATATGCTCAATCATCCAAACTAACCAAGCTTTATATCCCTTCAACTGCAAAAATAAAAATTAAAATAGAAATAATGTAAACATTGGGTTGCCTCCCAACAAGCGCCTTTTCTTAACGTCGTCGGCTCGACGTGGTAACCCTCAATTCCATGGGGGTTTCGGAGGAGGTCGCAAAGTGCCCGGAATGCTAATGACCTCATCCTCCATAATTCGCATCCGTTTCGACGTTGGATGCTTAACCGGATCTTTTCGAATTTGTGGTGGATTCTCATAGATTTTCGCTAAAATGGTTTCGTCTATCACCACATATGGAAGGTCATCAGTCTCCTCCTTCTCAAGAATTACTTCTTCGTACGTCTCTTCCGTTGGGTATTTGACTGGATCCTTTCGGCTTTGTGGTGGCTCTTTATTAAAATTGTCAACAATTGTTTTGCTCACCACCTCATAAGGAAGGATCGTAGTCACCACGTTCTCTTCATCTTGCACACGCGTCCCCTCATCTTCCATCGTCTGATGCTCGTCCCATGTCGGCAATGGATTTGGCTCGGCTTCGACTACAATAGGATAAACGATGGAAATAGGAATATCATTTGTAGGTTTGGGCAGAATATGATCAACATGTTTCTGCTTCGTTTCTTCTTTCTCTATCTCGATATCATCCTCCAATTAAAATGTTGGATACTCCAGAGCGTCGAGTGTTTCCTCCTCTTGCAGCGTGATGGCACTCATATCCTCCATACTCATCTCAGGTTCAAACGGTAATTGCTCCTCCAACTGCACATCTAACTGGCTTACGTCGTCTGTCATTTGACTCACTTGAGCCTCTATTATACATGACCAAGTGTCATGCTCGACGTGCCGAAACGCATCTATTTTCTATTGGAGCTTCAAGGTGTTCATCTCTATGTCTCTCACCATCTCCATGAGCTCTGGGTACACTTGTTGTGCTTGGGGATGGTTATCATATTGTTCCGAAAAATCTTGTCTCCTTTAAAAATTTGGAGAGTCCCCCCATCTTGGCTCGTAAGGATAAGGGTCATACTCTCTTTTCCGGTTTCGATTTGCTTCAATCCTAGCTCGTAGCATTAGACAATCATCGGTAACATGATCAAATGTTTGGCATAATCTGCATGGTCGAACCGGAGGGATCCTTTCCATAGCCTGCTTAGCCTTCATTGCTTTCACCAAATCTTCTAGTGATGGTCCAGAATTTCTTTCAACCAATGGCTCGGGATAMTAWTGTGGAAATTGATGATTAAAGCGTGATCCGTCATGCCCAAAAGGTTGTCTCTCCATTCCGTACCTAGCATCATAAGCATAAAATTGGTGAGAGTACGCTACCATTCCAAAATAATAATTTTTTTTATTTTTTTTAATTAATTTCGAAAATAATATATATATTTTTTCTTAATTAAACGAAATATAAAAACTAAAATTAAAAATATTAAAATACGTCAAATCACAATTTAATACGCGCCACTCCCCGGCAACGGCGCCAAAATTTGACCGCTCGTCGTTGAAGCGTCAAAAATAATATTTATAAAGTCCTCGACTTTCCTCTACTAACTAGTAGCAGTGGCAAGAAAGGGTCGATCCCACGAGGAGTGTGGTTAGATTGTGATAGTTCGTGTTTTATTTTAACTAAGAATTGGGGTAGGAATTGTGAACTAATCTAAGAGAACAAAATAAATAAGCAGTAAAATAATTAATGAAAAATTCAATAATAATAAGGTTAAGACTCAAGATTCAAGATCTAAGCTCTCTTATCCCTTATTATCTTAGATTTATGCTTTTCTTTATTTATTCTTCTTTTATTTAATGAACTCCATTAGAGGGTAATTGTTTTATCTAGTCCTAGGGATGTTGAAACCCTCGTGAGATTAAGTTTTAATTAATTTATGCGTATTTATTTCGTTCTTCATATGAGATTGCTTGTGTTATCTTGTTTACATATCATGATTGCTTAATTCATGACATGATTGCTGAATTCTTAATTTGGATTGGCCACCTAGATTAGGGATTTGGTTATCAATTGCTAGAAAGAGAAACTGCTTCCCGTGTAATTGTCGTAGTTTCGATTTCTCTGAAGCAACTAATGGTCTCGTATCATTAGGGATAACACAACATAGGTTGAATAAACCGAGCTTATGTGTTTATTGCTTAGATTAACCTATTTTCCTGGTTCTTAATGCTATTGTTGGGTTGAATCTAGAGAGCTTATTCTAGGTTATTCAATAATTAGAATCAATTAAAGAGCTTATTTTAATTGAGTAAACGTAAGGGTAAATTCGAGTAGCAGAGCTTATTGGCTAC